>MJUU01062665.1:0-14034 GCA_002080025.1 Modiolus philippinarum
TAAACACGTTTTTTTTGTCACATGCTCCTGGATAGTAGTTAACTATGGGAAAACGCCGTAGGTTTTCAAAAAACGTTTTTTTAAAACCTACGGCTTTTTCCCATAGTTAACTACTCATGAGATAATACCTCATGTGTACACTTTGTTCAATTTATGTAAATTCTAAAACCGAAGGATTAACTCCCTCCATCGTAGTTTTGTCCTTAGCTATATTTGATATTACTGATTATTCGGATTTCGTTTGGTTATGAATTTTAAACATTTTTTGAAATTATGGATTTCCTTTGTTTGGGTTCTAGTGCTGCTGATGAGGAATTAATTTCCGAAATGGCCATACAGCTCATTTAAATTATTTGCAGTTGGAGTTAACATATGTGTTATGGTCTCATGTTCATTTACTCCATATCCTTTCGTAAAATGTAGTGAAATACCATATTTTTGTATTTTCCATTGGATTTTGAAATTCCCATGTTTCTCTTTTTTAAATTGCTGCTGTGTTAAATCATAAGATATAGAGTTAAAAATATGATTTGGTCAGCTCTTTGCGATTTATTCAAACTTCTTGGTCATTCTCAAAAATGGTGGCACAAGATTTGCAATCATTGGAATTGCAAATTTATTGGAGTGAGTTAATATTTAAAACACTTTTGCAAAGTTCTCAATATAATTTGACAGAATAGTAGAGTCAAAATGAAATCTTGGAACTTACACCATGGAAAAGAATACAGCAGTGATCATGGTGATACACAAAAAAACTGTTGCACATATGCAAGAAAATTTCGCTTTCAGATATCTGAGTACACGATGAAGTTCTTGACCACCTTCGTTTGTTTCAGTATATATCTTTTATCCCTTAGATTTTATTTGTGCAAAATGACTTAAACTGCACGAAATGTTTTCAAGTCTATAATATATAAGATTTTAAACTGTTGATGGTACGGTTGTTCTTAAAATGGCGTTTAAGTCAAATAACTTACCCGAAGACACTTAATTTGTCGATTTTAATATGTGTGTTGAAAAGAAAAAACTAAGATACAGAACATACGTTTAACAAGAAGTATTAAGGAAATGGGATGCAACAATCATATCGTGAATTATGTAAAAATATCGTTTTGATTGAGAAAAATTCAGATATATCAGACGACAAAAAATTTAGAATGTAAGTAAACTTTACTGAGAATGCAAGTCAACCGTTTTTCCCATTCGCACTTTCATGATAGTGATTTGAATTACTTGCCCTTGTTATGTTGCCTACTGTAGACAGGAGGAGGGGCAGAAAGAGGTAGATGTAGTGTATCACAGCCGTCGTCTTCTACACCATAGTCCGCAAACTTACTTAAAGGAATTATATAGTTATTTCAGTACTTTATTTTGGAACAGGCACGTGACCTCTATTCGACATATATTCCCAAACACTTTAAAACTTGAAGTTTCCTCTAATCCCCAATACAGTGCAGCTCTGCGACAACTTCCATACATGACTTACAGAATCGGTTGGACTTTAGAGTTAAATCCTCATGATGCTGCAGCTACTGTCGACGTATTCCATATTATTGCTGACGAACCAGCAATATCTCATGTTGTGATATATAGACGAATTAAAAACTTTGAGAAAAAAAAAGAAAGATAGAAAAGAAACTCCGCGAATTTAGTACGAAATGAATTTTTGTATGATGAAAATATTTATCAACCACAATTTAATTGTATGAGATTGGTCCGTTTCTTTCATCTTAACCCTTCCCCATTTATTCTACTTTAAGAATATTTAAGAATAAGGTTATTCTCTTCTTTAGAATAACCATTTCTCTACCAACTTTACGTCTGACAAAGAAGGAACGAGGCAAGTATTTATTCACGAGAGAGGGGATTGCTATTAACATAGAAAAGTACGTGAAATAACCCGAGGTATTTTATCTTAAGTAGAAAATTTGATTATTCCAGCCATTACTTTAATCCTGCTCATGGATCGGTACTGACCCGAAAGCAGAATTTATTTGGAAACTTGAAATGTTCAATTTTTTGTAAATTTTGTTGGAAACTAAGTAGTATCTTCCTCATGCAGAGTACTGTCCTTAGCTGATTTTGGCTTTCGTTGAGATCATATTGGTTATTTGTTCTCTATCTGTATCAGTTTTTAAACACCTTTGAGTTAATGGTCTTCCAAATGTTTAGATTTTATCTGCACTGAAGAGACATAAGGTGTGAAAATGGCCATATGCAGAAATTAAATTTACAGTTATTTCGGTATCAAGTTATTTGTTACCACTGGGTCGATGCTTCTGCTGGTAGACTGTTGGTCTCCGAGGGTATTTCAGTACGTCGGTGCCGACCCGAAAGGCGATTTTATTTAAAAACTTGAAATATCTCAATTTTTGTAACTTTTGTTGAAAACTAAGGAGTATCCTCCTCATTCTGTCCGTAGCTGATTTTGGCTTTCCGTTTAGATCATATTGGTTATTTGTTCTCTATGAGTATTTAAAAACCTTTGAGTTAATAATCTTCCAAATATTTAGATTTTATTTCTTTTAAAATGAAGAGACATAATCTGTCGAAATGACCATATGCAGAAGTTGAATTTACAATAAGTTCGATATTTAGTTACTAGATAAGACGAATCACTTCTGTCAAATTTATTCAAACCACTTCGTAATATCCCTTGTTATCATTGCCATACAACTCTATGTGTTCGTTCTTTATGATCTCACTGTTACCATAAATGGGGACCCAACTGTAAATAAAACATAAATTTTCTATTTTACCTTCATTCTTCCCGGGTTCCTATCGTTGTTTACGTTTGTCTTTTGTCTTATTTGTGTTTTTCTTGTGTAGTTCCCTAGCAGATTGTGGCATGTAATTATAATTTTCAACGAAAATTATAACTTACAGATGGACGAAAAAACCATATCTGACGAGATTGTTTTTCCATTTCTTACCCTTGATGCGAAAAAAACTTTAAATGCATTTCGCTTTTTTTTTTTGTAAAATTTATTTGTTTTATAAGTAACCGCACCAACAATAATTACAACATCGCGTCCTGGAAAGGGTTTAAGGTAGATAGACACTGTTCCGCTGCGCAATGTAATCGCGCATAAGAAAAATAAAGAGTCGGGTACGGGGTAGGTTTGATTTTCGGGCCGGAACAGTAATTTGACGGCTTTTCCTTTGTGACGTCACAATGGAATGACAAATATGAAACGTTATATTTCGTTTACTCCCTTTTCCCGGAATAATGTTTCATCCGGAAACTTTGTAAAATATCTCCGTTAAAAGCATGGTGACATATTCATTTTTTAATTGTAACCAATAAATTGCATCATAAACTGTCTGTTCACAAAAAAAAAAAACATCCAAACTTATTAATCCGTTGAACAAACTTATTCATAAAGGATATAAATACAGCATTGTTGTTAAATCTTTACTTCTGGTTTTTGTTGGCAAAAATATTGATCATCTCCTAAATGTTTTACACAATAACTAATTTAAACAATTTTTCATATTGGCAGTATTTGGCATTGCCCCCACGTTGGGCGCCAAAAATGTAGCAGAGTTTCCTTCGTAAAGATAAACATAAACAATCTCAAGGTTCATAGGTTCTTTATTCATCGAGATACTATCAAAAAGACCCTACAATAACAATATACCAATAATAAATACCTTGAATTAATTCTATATTTAGGCATAAAACTATAAATACAAATACATACAGAAAATGTCTACAATTTTCTAGTTGTATCTCATCATTAAAGACGATATATATTTTCTGTTCAATAAATGATGACGGTGTGTGACCATTATGTGTCATGTACATTTACTAATAAAATCCTAATAATGCATACTGTTGTGAAATCAATAGTAGCGTAGCTAACATAGTAATTATTCTTATTACTATTCAAAATATACAAAATGCAGTTAAAAATAGAATAACACAGCGAAGCAAACATAAAAGCAAAAGCTGCATGCGTATTAAGCAGGCAAATACACTAAATCTAAGCCATAAGCAAAGCAAACTAAACTAAAGCAAATATTCAAAAATATACAAGTAAACCTACCTCGCATGAGGTGCAGAGGTCAAATAATAACCAAATATATTCTAGTCTCACAATCAGCAATACAAGTTTACATTTTCCACCTGAAAAGACAAATATTAAAATCATAACTAACTTGTTAAAATTATCCCGTCAATAATAAAGAAGTCGGTTGTCTCCCTTTTTCATTGACTTCAGTTATTTACATTTTATACTTTTAATTAAGCTTTAAAATCTATATCACTCTCACAATCTTACTAAATAAAATTATGGTTTACATTTATTTAGTTGAAATTAAGGTTTTAAGTATTTTATTCAAAAACTTGTAAAATTAAAATCATCTATTTAACTTTTATATCATTCATATTAAATTTCAAGTATATATATTTAACTAAAATTTAATATTTAAATCAGCTATCATACTCTCATTCACAGACTGGCACTCTCATTTTTCATACTTCTCAAATCATTCATTCAGGCCATTAATAATAAAATATTATTTGTAAATTAGTAGAATATGAGAGAAACTGACCTTCATAATAAGAATAACATATTCAGATGAGAAATATCCAATATCAAAACATTAATGAAGAAAACTATCATGGGACTCAAAATGGCTACTGCCTTCTCCAAAAGTCTAGAGTCAATTGACCAGAAACAATAGATATGGACAAAGGATTCCCGCCTAAAATTTGACATAGACCTGACCCAAGAAACTAACCAATGAAAACAGTAATAGTCATATATTCAAAAGCTAATGAATAAAATTACTCTGGCATGACTGAAATTAGAAATAGATTAATGAAGCAGACTATACTAATTCTGGAATAAAGCTAACAAATATATAACTGGATATTTTCTACAAAATAAACAAAATTATTTAAAATATAGTAATTAACTAAAAAATAATTTTAACCCTAAAATCTGACTCTACCACAACAATATCATGTTCTTCTTTCATAATTGATGATGTTGTTATACTAAATCTATTTAGAAGTATTTCAATTGAAATTTCATATGTAAGAAGGCTTGATATCATAGTCAACGGAAATTATGTCCTTAGCTAGCTGTCAGTAACTGCGAGCATTTGTCCGGACAGTACCTGTGTGTATTGTCTTCAAGTTTTATGTACTTCATTGTAAGGGTACTCGTCTTGATAAGTTGGACTTTTTTCTAGTTTGATTTTTACTGTGAGTCTTTTTGTGTATTTATTTTTAGCCATTCACCACAAATAGGGGGAGGGTTTGGATCCAAGAAAACGAGTTTAACCCCGCCGCAATTTTTGCGCCTGTCCCATGTCAGGAATATGTTGGTCATTGGCTTGTCCTTGTCTTCTTATAAAATTTTAGTTTCTTGATATTTGGGTTATTGGATGTGGTTTGTTTCCATTGATTTATTCACTTTTTTACCTTTTCGGGGCCATTTAGGGCTTACTATATGGTGTGAGATTCCTCACTGTGTTGAAGACCATATGGTGACCCCTAGATGTTTTGTTTTGGGTCGTTTTAACCTGGATATGGGATGTTGTCTCCTTGACATTTACCCCATTTCCTTTCTTTTTCATATCAAATTCTCATGGATAAAAATTTCATTTCTATTAAGCTAAAAATTGCCTTTCCATATTTTCCCCGTGCATTCTTTGTAAAAATGGCTAAAAATGAGCAAACTTTGATCTCAATTCCAGAAAAAAACAAGCATGGTGACCCATACTTTTTATTACATATTTTGGGTAAGTAGGATTGATTCTTCAGTTGTGCCGACTTACAGCAAAATCTCATGGATATGCCTATTACTGTCTATCTACCTTAAGTTGTGTCTTGTTTATCAACTCATGTCGTCACACCAAAAACGAGTAGTGATCATCGGAAGCAAAGGGTATTCGTACCTGCACTTGACGGAAAAGTTCCAATCCAGGTAAAAAAATAACAATACTTCATGGAAATGGATATCATAAAGATAAAAAACAAATCAACAACACCAAAAATCCCTCTGTACCAGATCCAAAGGATGCATAATATGTGACCCAATACAATTATCACCCTAGGCAGTGTGTGACCCAGCCCGGTTGTGTTGATTTGAGAGCCAGTAAAACAGATTTCATTGTCAGATATGCTTTAATACGTTTTAAGTAAAAAGGCTTTCTTCTCGTGGCTGTTGAGACGCTTAGCATATCCCCAGATCCTGTTTCGGTGGAGGAAAAATAAACATGATGATAAACATCGCAAAGTAATTTTGTAGTATGGTGAATCTCTGTCTTGATCAGACTCTAAAAGCAGAGTCGAGTGGAAGTCAAAGCTGAGACTGCGGAAATTTAAAGGCATTTCTGCAGGAATAATGACCAAAAAATAAACAGCAGAAGTATGTGTTCATTGTTGTCAAGTTCTCCCGTCCATACATGCGTTATTTCCGTGTTGACCGAAGTCAATGTTGCCGGAATGTCAGTGGAGTTAGAAGCAGTCTGCTTTGATTGTAAAAATTGTCAAATTTCCATGCCAGAATAGAAATGGACCATGTCCGTCTCGTACTTTAATGTCATTTTTGTATGGGCTAACGCTTGCGATAAAATATTTGACAAAACAACTCAACATCATGCTAAAATGATAATAAAGTAAGATGACCATGATTTATTTTCCGATTTTATTTTCTGTCCCATCTTAAACATTTCCCATGTGTATAAAAACAACGTTTTCTGGTTCCGGTTACACTCTTTTCATGGAATCAAAACAAAAGTATGCAATGGTAAAATTAAAAAAAAAATTTTTTTAAGAAGAGAGGGTAGGAAAACTAATGACTTTTAATTGTCTTTACAACAATTGTTTACTGTCCATACATTCCAACAAAATAGGAATTTATAAACTAAGATGTATCTTGCTCATGCAATGTTTTATCTCAAAATGACTGGATATTAAGCTATAGTCATATACAGACACGGTTATATTTCAATTTTCAGCATTTTATATAACGACGTCCCAAAAATCTGAAGAACATTCTCGTAAGAGTCAAATTACCACCACCTGAAACAGATCAGTTTACAACATGTTGCGACAAGCGTTGCCTTCTGTGCAAGTATAGCTCTACAACTAAAATATTCAGAAGCACAGCAACAGGCGAGTCATATAAAATATTTAGAAATTTATCCTGCAAGTCAGATAATGTCATCTACCTCATCACTACCTATGTTTGCCAACAACAGTATGTCGGTGAAACAAAAAATTCCCTCAAGCCTCGTATCAACTTGCACCGTGACCACATTCGGAAAAAGGAAAGATCACAGGCCACTGCATTACACTTTAATTCCTCTGGGTCATGACTGGAAAAATATGCAAGTAGTACCAATTGATCAAAATCGATCGTGGTCAGACACAAAGAGGCAGGCTAAAGAAAAGTTCTGGATAGAAAAACTGAAATCCAGTTTGAATATAAAAATTTGAAATATAGTTTTGGTAAAAATCCCGCCCCTTCATATAAATATATATATATATATATATTTTTGTAAATAGTTTATTGTTTTATCATATATTTTGTTGTTTTGAGAAAGACTCGGATAGAGTTGAAATATAAACAGTATTTATACTAGTGCTATTCACATTGTTCATACTGAAAGTTTATATATATATATATATATATATATGGACAAGCCTTAAGGTTATGAACATCAATGTAGCATTGATCGCAAACGAAGCAATTTTACACCGGTTTTAGGTACCTTCATATTTCCATACAAAAATGTCTGTCGTCTGTTGATGAAGAGACATTGGTTGTCGAAATTTCCATATGCAGAAACTAAATTCACAGAAACTTTGGTATTTTGTTATTAATGCCATTGGGCCGATGCGTCTGCTGGTGAACTGTAAGTCCCAGAGGGTATTCACCTACCTAGTAGCCAGTACTTCGGTGCTGCCCCGAAAATCGATTTATCTAGAAAACTTACAATATCTAAATCTAAGAAAATTTGTCTAAAACTAAGGAGTATCTCTGTCCTTAGCTGGTTTTGTCTTTTCTGTCAGATACTATTCGTTATTTGTTCTCTGTCAGCTTTAACACATATTTCGGTTATATATTTCCAAATGTTTTATTTGATCTGCACTGAAGAGACATAAGTTGTCGAAATGGCCATATGCTGAAACCAAATTAACAATTACTGGGTATTTTGATAGTGTTGAAGAGCTAAATTCCAACAAAAAGAGTATTTCCATTTTGTCGTGTTGCGATCGTTTTCATTATAGTTATATCTAGTGTACATTTTTTAACATCTTTGTATTTTGAAAGCAAAAAAGAAAAATCCCAGGTGTATTTATGCACTCAGAGATAAAGAAATGTTATCATCTATTTCCATAATTAAAAATTATTTGTAAAGTACAAACGATAAGATAATGAAAGGGCAAATTTATTGTTATTGTTTCTGGATAAAAACAGTTGTTTTTGTACTGAAACTTTCTTTTATTACTCTGTTACTACGCCATTATCTATATGACATTAATTGTTGAAATAATTACAATGTATCTCAAAAAGATAAAATAGAAAAAGAGGTACATGGAAATGCGAAGTCTGCACATTTCTGAGATAAAAGATAAACTATTACTTGTATACAAATCTTTTAATTTCGCTTCCACATTCTAAAGGATATTTGCTAGATCTTTGACACACTCATCAATACAAATGTGGCAGGTATTGCGCTGCTTTGTAATTTAAAGGAACTGTAATAGGGATTGTCCAAATCACAAAGTACTTCATTGTGAATTATGACAGCCACAAATATGTGTATATTATGTAATGAAATGTTAACAGGATTTCAACATCATATTTTAACTTATAAATTTTATTTATTTATCCTTATCTATCAGTTTGTGTTGAAAAACTGGTTTATGATGTGCTTTATCGTGCAAGACTTGAGGTAGTTGCAACCTTTGATTGAAAGTAATAGAGATTTCATAAAGTGTTCTGAATTAGTTGGATTTACATGCAATGATAGGTTGACAATAAGAAAGAAAAAATAATAGGTTGATGCGCTGATTTTGAGAGACAAGAAGTTAAATATTTGACTGGAAATAGCCAGTTTCTAGGTTTTTCATAGGATTTGTATAGAAATTAACAAGTCTGAAAATCATGTGAAGGAGTAATGCTAATTTCTTGAAATTTGTCCGGAATTCCTTAAATGTACATGCTTTCAGACTATACCATGAGATCACATGAAAAATGGGTGTTCATGGGCAAAATAGTTTACATGCTTTGATATGGAAAAGACAGAGGAGTCCGCACATCTGGCCAAATATCAGAAATCAAAGGTGGCAACTACCTTAATAGATTTAATAATTGATATCAAATGTAACAATCTCTGTACATTAATAAGCATTTTAAAAGAGTTTAAACCTTGAAAGGAAAATAATGTGGAATAACATTTAAATAGACTTTTTCTGATTTTTTTTTTCTTTCACGAAGCCAAAATTTAACACAATTACACAATGAAATTGTACAAAAAATTGACATTCTATGTACATTTTCCACGTATAGCAATAAGATAAGTAATAATCAATCGCAATAATACAAAAGAGTGTTTAAGACACTCAACAGCAAAGCCGTCATTTGTTGACTGAAAATTTTGTCACTTTATTTTTTGATATGAAAAAGAAAGGAAATGGGGTAAATATCAAGGAGACAACATTACATATCCAGGTTAAAAAGACCCAAAACAAAGCATCTAGGGGTCACTGTACGGTCTTCAACACAGTGAGGAACCTCACACCATATAGCAAGCCCTAAATGGCCCCAAAAAGGTAAAAAAGTGAACAAATCAATGGAAACAAACCACATCCAATAACCCAAATATCAAGAAACTAAAATTTTATAAGAAGACAATATATTTTATAAATATCATAATCTTCTACACTTTTATAAATTATTTTGCTTGTGCTGCATTGTCCTGTATCGACGATCCCATATCCATTAAGTTTTCTAGTTGATAGTTCTTTCAGACTCTTAATATATACATCACCCGCTTACCGAAAGCTATGTGCCTAGGTAGCCGTGTGGGCGCTGGACGTAGTGCAGACGGTGTTGCCATAGATGTCAAAGTTCTGTGATGGTTCGAGTTCCGGAGAGTGAACTACCAATGTGCAGATCTAACAATGTTAACATTGCTGATTTTCAAATATATGCGTCTAAAATCAAGGACCAACTGAGATGAGTTTTAGGATGTACAATTATCGAGGGCATCTTTCCACTGAGGAATTTGACCATTACAATTGAGGTCACACACAAAACTGCATTTCAATTTTAATGTTGCAGATAAGGCCCCATTCCAATACACGGGGTATAAAGTCTAGTTTCATTTTTTGGATGGATGCAATGAAATAATGCGATTTCCGGTTGGATCCGAGGAAAATAACAACAACATCACACGCCAAGGTAAATAGAAATCTTAATGTCTCTCACACAAAGTATATTTCACTTTAACGAATATGCCCATTCTTTAGCTACCGCCAAAGGCTTTCTGGAAACGCATTGATTTTTGCAAAAAACAATTTTGTTTTTGTTGCAAATCACGTCAACTGCAGCCACCGTTGTTTTGTTTATATGTCATATTCGTTAGCATTGACTAGATTCCTGTATCTAAAGTCATTTGATTTACGTTAAAGGTAGATTTGGAAACATTAAAGCCGGTTTTCAACTTTTATAACCTTTATTCATATAACCCACCATATAAACATATGGTAACTTAGATTAAAACCTTTATGGTTGGATTCAACTGGAACAAAACAATATTGGTAGGATGCGAGAATCTCTTAAAACCAAATGAGAACCTTCAAACGTTTCCACCCGATTTGTCTTTTTGTCTCATGGACTTCGGTTCTTCACACCTCTGTTCGGTAATTTTGTTCGTAATAAATTGCATTATTACCTTGTAAATTACTTTTTCCATTATAAAAGAGATGCATTAGTTTTCGCTTTTTTAGATAAAAGCCCCGATTTCTTATGGGAGGATTGATTCCTGTTAATATTGGGCAGAAAGTCGGTAAACTTTTGCCCGGGGAAATTTTACAAAAAAATGTTTCCCGCAATATTAAGGAAAACAAGGCTGGGTGGTTTTTAACAATTAACAATTGTGTTGTGTTAATCTTGACATATTTTGGACCGGTTTAAAGGTTTATTTCCTGTTGATGTTATAAATTCATTAAAACACGGAAATTTAAAAACATTTTATGAATACAAGAAAGGTAAAACTTTGTACAGTTTTGACACGATTTATGAATTAAAATTTGATTTATCATGAAAACAACTTCTCTTTGCTTTCATGGGATATGATTTGGCTAAAATAATTTAATCAGGTAATAATACAGTTATATAATGCATATGAGGGCAAAAGACTAAAAAATGTTGCCCTCGGTGTCAGAAGCCTCCAAATGCTCTAAAAAAATTGCCAATGGGATTTCTGACACCTTGGGCAAAATATTCTAGTCCATTACCCTCATATCGATTAAATAATTGTATATTGTGAGGACACTGTTGAAAGTCTCGTGGTGAATTCGAGATGAAGAACAATGAAAACGTTGCTCCATTGCTTGGTTTTGACTTTGACCCATGCGCATTTACACAATATCCTTTAATTGTTTATACGTCTATTAGATTATGAGTAATTATATTCGATGCATGTACAATGAAGTTATACTCTGCTTCGAAAAAGGCAGCTTTTCCCTTTTATCGCTGATTTTTATACCCCCGATCTGAAAGAGGAGGGGTATACTGCTTAACCGGTGTCCGTTACAACTTTCGCGACAAGGGTAAATCATACAAACTTGAAATTTGGCATAATCTTTTCATAGTCATATTGTGGGATACATGTTCAGACTTGTCATTTTACTACTATCGGTTTACGGCTTAGTACTTTCTATGAGCCGACTTAGTCATATTTCCATCATTCCGTCCGTCAATACTTGAAATAACGTATTCATGCCATATTGTGGGATGGGTTTTCATACTTGTTTGGATACTACTTCTGGTTTATCAAGTTGGTCAATATTTTGTCAATTTTTGCATATGGATAACCTGAGATACCATTCATGATTAAACTAGATAATGTGTCTACAGTATAAGACTAAGATCATGTGTCTACAGTATAGGATTCCTTTTTTTTCATTCAGTAAGTTCACGATTTACTGTCGTAACTTAAAGCACTCTACTTGTGGACTCTTAGTTCCCGAGGGTATTCACCAATCCAGAAGCCAGTGCTTCTGTGATTTAAAACCGATTTTATTTGGAAACCTGCAAAATCTAGATTTAAGAAAAAAACATGAAAAAAACGCCGTGAAGGAGTATCTCCCTCTTGCAAAACCTTTTTTGGATGATTTTGGCTTTCCTATTTAAATTTTATTGGTAATTCGTTCTCTATCAGATTTTACACATCTCTAAATGTTTTGATTTGATGTGCACTGAAGAGATATAAGTTGTCGAAATGCGCATATGCAGACAGTAAATATCCAGTAACTTTCGGTATTTTGTTGTTAGTACTAGATATCCATTGTTTAATAAAAATATCTTGAGTGATTGCATTAAAATTCAGAAAACCGGATTGTTTATAATAATGTGAGGTTGTGTGGTAAATTGAAGGTCTTGCTTTTGCAAATGTCCGTTTTACAGCTTAAAGAAAGAAATAGTCTACATCACTGTTGTTGTGTTTTTGATTTTTCAATATTCTCAGCGCGCGCGACGGGTTATTGAAACCAGTGGACGGGTTTTCGTCCAGTTTTCTAATGCTAACATACCAATACAACTAAAAAATAATGGATTTAATTAATTTATAAAACTAAAAAATAGTACATTCAATTCTTTAATAATAAATACTCATTATTATAAATAAACTTAATGTAATTCAAAATACCAGAGAAATAAAGTATCTATTTGCCACTGAAAATACCAAGCACTAAGAATATCCGAGGTTCTCATCCAAAGCTCTTCAGAAGTTCGGAAAATTGGTAGATTTAAGTATTTAGTGAAAAAAAAACTAATAAGTCAAAATCTGTTTATATCATATGCTGAAAAAAAGAGTCTGGAGAGATAAGATTTAGTATTCGTTTTATCATTATGGCCTTAAACCCAAATGTGTTGAATCCAACCATTTTTACCTACATCATTGTCATCCAACCAGTATTGATTTAGTCTTCGTTTTTTTTTCTATATTAGACCGAGTTTACATTATAACTCACGATATATAAATCACATTTTTCAAATAAAAATCGAAGAAATCATCGGACCTTGCCTGTTAGCTTTCGCAGCCTTTATCTCAGTATATTTGGTTTTAACTTTCATGCATGGACGCTGTTTGACTCGATTTGAGCTATTTAAATGTAATGTTTAGGCTATTGTTCTCGTATTGCACATGACCGAAGAATGGACATATATTTAAGAACTCTTACGCATTAAAAAAATTTAAAAAGTCTACTTGTTTAAGTCCAGCAATCTCAACGCCAACCACTTTCGGCTTATTTTTTCACATCCAACCAAAACTTAAACTAGACTTTATACCCCGTGCAATATATTGACATGTCGTAAGTGCAACTTGAGTCTAAAGATTTTGAAATATAAGAGGACAATATAAGATTCCCAAGTTTATCGCTGTTATCTGCCTTTTTTATTGCAGAATTTCTTTCATATACTTTCTCTCTTTATAAAACAAACAATTCTCAACCGTTAATTGATAATATGATATTTGTAAACTTAGCATGATATCGGTTGAGGAAAATTTAGAATTGAAACAAGTATAAACATTGTTTATTATTGTTCCTAACTATATCAATGAGGAATATACAATACTTGTTAAATGACATTTTTAGCTCACCTGACCCGAAGGGTCAGTGTGAGCTATTGCCATCACTTGGCGTCCGTCGTCCGTCGTCCGTCCGTCCGTTAAACTTTTCACATATTCATCTTCTCCTCTGAAACCACTGAAGCAAATTCAACCAAACTTTACCACGGTGGTTAGTCGTTACGGACCCTTTCGGGAGAAACGGACCCT
>MJUU01062668.1:0-10429 GCA_002080025.1 Modiolus philippinarum
CCCTGACAGTCAATAATCGTTGTTGTTATGCATTAAGTTAAATTGGGGATCATTTTCTGATGTAAATTGTCATATTCAACACAATTAAAGAAAATTTGAATGATCTTTTAATATTTTTCAACTCAGACACAAGAAAATATATCTGCATTTTACATACAAGAAAAAGCAAAAATTATGTCTAAAATTAAGAACAGTAACTCATGTAAACAGAAATGTTAAATGTTAAATTATGTCTCTCCTAGCGATATCTTGGAAAAATTCCAAACCTGAAAAAACGCCTTTATGCAGGCTATTGTGGGTAAGTTTGATTGTATTGGCTGAGTAGTTTCAGAAATGACGTTTGGAAAAAAAAAAAAAAAAAAAAGAAACAAAAAAAGAACACCTTTTCCGCAGGGGACCACCAAAGGACTATTGTGGCCGAGTTGTGTTCCGACAGGTCCATTAGCCTTAAGAGGAAAAGCTCACCCAGGCAGGCTACAGAATGAATCCTTCTTATGGATTTTATGATACTGAAAATTTCCAGTCTACTTTTATTTTAAATCTAAAAACTATCCATTTTTACAATTATTTAAACTCTTAAAATAAAATGTTTTTTATAATTTATCCGGCACAAATTAATCCAATAAACTTCATATTTTGTTTTCACTAAAATCACATGAGAATGAAATGTTTCTGAATACATTTTCATTAATTTGAACCACTTCGTAAGAGGTATATCTGGTTTTCTTAACATTTTGTTCTTTTAACAAATTATGCTTGAAATTATTTGGTCACTCTTTGTTTTTGAGAGATATAGTTTTTAATTGTCCTTTTGGATTTTAAAGAGTTCTGCTGTGAAAGTTTCTTTTTGATCCATAATGATATCATACACTTTTATTCACTATTATCCTAAGAATGAGTGGTTTTCAAAACTTTTTTAAGAGATCTCAAACTAGACTCACTGACAAAATTGATTGGAATTCAACGACAAAGCAGGGTATTATTTTAGATTTATATTAAAAAGTAGTTAGACAATGGACAACTATACTATTTAATTTTATGTTAATTTCAGATTTAATTAATTTAACTACCAAATTTGGTCGATATTGCATGCATAAACACTCAATTCTTTGATAAACAAACCATGAAAACCATTTGGAATGTTATTTTATTTGGAGTATATTCCAAGAAAAATCAGGGATTACATGTAACCACTAGTAAAATTTAGGGTTTACACGTAATCCCCAAGCAATTTAGTGATTAACATGTATTCCCTAATTTTTTAGGGATTACACGTAATCACTGGTTACACAGATTCCCTGTAACATATATATGTATGTTATCTGTTTTATAACATGTAGACAAATATGTTACACTTTAATAAAATATTATTATTAGTATTATTATTGAAGACAGTTTTTATGTAATCCGAAAATGAATTAGTAACTTCGTAAAAATTTCTTATATTTAATGCTGCTTCTACAAGGGACGATCCGTTCGAATTGAATTCGAATTCAATTCGAATTGGACACTAATCACGTCCACATGTCATTTTCTTAATTAGAATAAGAATGCGCATTCAAATTCGCTTCGTAAATGTCCAATTCGCGTTAACCTCAATTGACGTTCGGACACGATGCGCTTCACTTTGTGAAGACCTTAAGACATTAATCGTTTTCCAATGCGAAATTTAGCTAATTCGAATTGACTTCTGCGAATTCAATTCGAATGACGTGTGTACACTAAAAGGTCTTGCGGTATTGACGTCTAGCAACAAAATTATGGTTAGTAAGACCAAACTTCAGGAAATAATATTCTTTTCCATTGGTATCCATGTTTGGTTGGTTGCGGTATTGCTGGGAAAATTTGCATGAGATTGTAAGATATGGAATAATTTTTTTTTTTTAAATTTAGATTATCCAAAATAAAACAAGGTTTTTATTTTTGTCCCCATCTTGAAATAACTGTTAAACTAAATGAAATAAAAGGGACAACAGGAAACACCTACAATGGCTGAAAATTATAATTACATGCCACAATATGCTAGAGAACTACACAGAAAAACACAAATAAAACAAAAGACAAACGTAAACAACGATCGGAACTCGGGACAGCCGGATGTAAAGTCTGTTACATCGGCATAACAGTACAATGTAACTATCATCGCTATAAATTTTTTTCCTACAAATTGACTGAAGTTTTTGACTCCCCCTTGGTTTAGAGAGTCATGTCATTAATTGAGTCACATGATCCAATCCTCTGACAAACAAAATGGCGAATAAAAAAACAGTTAGGCGACTGTTGGAAAGAAAGAATGATCCAGTCCTCAGACAAACAAAATGGCAAATAGAATAAAACAGTTTTAGCGACTGTCGGAAAGAAAGAATCAGAACTTCTATATACTAGGTAAGATTATTTCAATATTTTAACGTTTTTTATTATATGCCGTCTTTTCATTACCCTCTTTTATACAGAAAACAATATTTTACGAAAGGATACGGAGTAATGAACATGAGACCATAACACATATGTTAAATCCAGCTGCAATAAATTTAATGAGCTGTAGGGCCATTTTGGAAATTAATTCCTCATCAGAAACACTAGAACCAAACATAGGAAATCCATAATTTCTAAAAATGTTTCAAATGCACAAAACCAAACGAAATCCGAATAATCAGTAATACATGTATCAAATATAGCTAAGGACAAAACTACGATGGAGGGAGTTAAACCTTAGGTTTTAGAATTTACATAAATTTAGATAATAGTAATTGAACAAAGTGTACACATGAGATATTATCTAGCGTACAAGTACACCATATCTAAGAAAAATAAAGAGCATACATCTCTAACACGGGGAATTGTTTTACCAACTCTACACTGCAATAAAAGACAAACTGCTGTATATAATACTTTTCGAAAGGATATGGAGTAAATGAACACGAGACCATAACACATATGTTAACTCCAACTGAAATAATTTTAATAAGCTGTATTGTCATTTCGAAAATTAATTCTTCATCAGCAGCACTAGAACAAAAACATAGAAAATCCATAATTTCCAAAAATGTTTAAAATGCACAAAACCAAACGAAATCCGAATAATCAGTAATATCAAATATAGTTAAGGACAAAACCACGATGGAGGGAGTTAAACCGTAGGTTTAAGAATTACATAAATTCAGATAATTGAAGAATTTTAGAATTTAAATAAATTTAGATAATAAGAGAATTTAGATAAAAAGTCGTAACAGGAGGTAGTACAAATGTGGAATGAAGGTTAAGTTATTGTAAGGATAAACTGATCTTGAGTCGGAAACTTTTATTTTTAATCGTTTGTTCCTGAAGAACTAAATTTCTAACCAAATAATTACGGTGCGGATCCTAATTGCTTATTTTCCGTCTTTTGAGACCCAAAATAGTAAAAGGTTTTTATCTTGCGAGCCCGGATCGCGAGATAGGTTATCATGTATCTTAGCTTAAATAGGTTGGAAATGAAGGTTTTTAGTCTGCGGTTTTACTGAAACTTTACAAATTACCAATTGAAAATAATTCATTTTTTACAAATATTTTACTTTAAGATATACTTTAGAAAAAGTTATACATTTTTCAAGATAGCATTTAATGTATATTAGCTGAAATGAGTTTGAAAATTAAGGTTTTTAGTCTTTAATCTTTACAAATAACCAAAATAATTCATTAAAAAAATATATTTTACTTTATTATATTATTTTGAAAAAGTTGTATATGTTGCAAGATAATTTTTAGTCTGCGGTTTAAATTGAATCTTTACAAATTACCAAAATAATTCAGGAACAATTAACTTTAACGCCAAGAATCCTTGTATACAAGCTTTATTAGCTTAAGTTAGGTTTTTAGTCTGTGGCTTAAGGTAGTTGGGTACTCCAAATTTTTTTCCATAGGTTTTATTTATTTTTACAGGAAAGTTTCCTTATTATATATAAGCATTGAAATAAAAAAAATAAAAAAAGGGGGGTCACCGTGCTTGTTTTTAAAATAACTGATATCAAAATAAATAGATATTTCTAATGAATATATAGGGAAAAACAGGTATATTGTTGATTTCTTTAAAACTATTCTTTCTACTTTACACATTTATTAGACCTTTAAACATACTTTCAAAATATATAAAGAAAAATGGGGGTCACCGAATTTGTTTTCCTGATAATTTGTAAAATGTGAATTTTCATAGTGATATCTTTGTAAAATATTTTTATCAGATTATCTCCCTTTTTTCAAAAATCCTCTTCCAATTTATTGAATTGTCAAGTTGCCATAACTCGTCTAATTAGATAAAGACATGTGAAATCAAGTCCATGTTGGTCCTTTGCATTTTGTATTATGGATATAATGTTGATTGATTCATTACAAATAAAAATATTTGCATATTTAAAAAGCAGATAATACCATAACAGCATAAATAACAAATTCAAAATGGCGGAAGACTACCGATCTACCTTAAACTGAATCTTTACCAAATACCAAAATAAATCATTTTTTAAGATATTTTACTTTATGATATCCTTCCCAAGAATATTGAAATGTTAGGAGATAGATTTGCATGTATCTTAGCTTAAATATGTTTAAAAATTAAGGTTTTCATTCTGCGGTTTAAACTGAATCTTCACAAATTACCAAAATAATTAATTTTATTTTAAAATACTTTACTTACTGATATCCTTTCGAAGAAGTCTAATATGCTTCAAATAGCTTAGCATATATCATAGCTTAAATAGGTTTTGAAAATAAATAACTAAATACCGAAGTTACTGTGAATTTACTTTCTGCATATGCGCATTTCGACAATTTATGTCTCATCAGTGCAAATAAAATCTTAACATTTGGAAGACCAGAAACTCAAAAATGTTTAAAAACTGATAGAGAACAAATAACCAATATTATTTAAATGTTAAGCTAAAATCAGCTAAGGACAGAGCTTTGCATGAGGGAGATACTCCTTAGTTTTCAACAAAATTTACAAAAAGTTAGATATTGTTAGGTTCCAAATATAACCGGTTTTCGGGTCAGCACCGAAGTACTGACTACTGGGCTGGTGAATACCTTCGGGGACTAACAGTCCACCAGCAGTGGCATCGACCCAGTGGTAACAAATAACTAAATACCGAAGTTACTGTGAATTTACTTTTTGCATATGCATAAAAGTAAGGCTTTTAGTCCACAGCTTAATTTAAATCACTACAAATTACCCCCAAAAATCTTTTTTTTTTAATTTTACTTAATGATGTTCTTTCTAAATAAACTGAATTTTTACAAATTACCAACATAATTCATTTTTTTTAGATATTTTACTTTATGATATCTTTTTGGAAAAGTTTTATATGTTGCGGGATAGCTTTAGATGATCCTTAGCTTAAATAAGTTTGAAAAGTAAGGTTTTTAGCCTGCTATTTAAACTGAATCTGTACGAATTACCAAAATAATTCATTGTTTTTTAATATTTAACTTTATGATATTCTTTCCATGATGTTTTATATGTTGCGAGAAAGCTTTTCATGTATTTTTACTTAAAAAGGTTTGAAAAGTAAGGTTTTTAGTCTGTGGTTTAAACTGAATCTCTACAAATTACCAAAATAATTCATTTTTTTAAATATTTTACTTTATGATATCATTTCGGAAAAGTTTTATATGTTGCGAAATAGTTTTAGTCTGTTGTTTAAACTAAATATTTACAAATTACCAAAATAAGTCATTTTTTAGATATTTTACTTTATGATATCCCTTCGAAGAAGTTTTATATGTTGCGAGATAGCTTTGCATATATCTTAGGTAAAGTAAGGTTTTTTGTCTGCGGTTTAGACTGAATCTTTACAAATACCAAATGTGGTATTGTTAGATTTTTGATATATTTAGTTGTATATTTTTATGTTATTTATTAAATATTCTTATTTCTAGTATAATTCAATCCAATCCAGTGAAACGGATTTGCAGTACATAATTTATATAACTAATCTTTAATTTCTTTACAAAATCAGCTGTTAAGTTAGTAATATATCTATATTTAGAAGAAAACCCCTTTTCTGATTGGCCCATTTTTTTGTCACATTAGGTGGGAACATTTTCATTGTTCTTGTCACTCCTACATAAAATTTCGAAGTGGTCAGTTGCCATTTTAGCTTTTTGATATTTTTGCAGTTTAATCTTTTTTTATATATTCTGGAATTAGAATCTATTCATATTCTTATAAAGGTGAACTATGTAACGTTAAATGTCATATTTGATGTAGCCTGTAACCATGGTAATCAGTTTATTGTTTATATGTAGCCATGTACTATGTACTTGAGACTCATGAACCTTTGAGCCACATTTGACGATGTCTTTATCTCTTGTATATCTAACGATATTAATTTAATGCAAAGGTTTGTAGTATGAAAGAGTTGTCTCACACTTTAGACTGTCTATGATAACGTATTAATCTTTCCTCGACAGAACTTGTCTGTTAACGTTATATCCAAAAACTGGTTGTGTATTTATTCATTCCGCATATCCACGGACATCCAGTTTCGGAGGGGTTGAACCCCGTAGCCTGGAATAATGGGTCCTTTTTGTTTATCCCCGGGTTCCCTGAACCAGTGGGCACGAAATGGATAGGTGAGATGAGGTGTTGAGACATATATAAGATGACAACAATAAGATTAATATTGAGTCATTTTATTTTACCTAATTACTAGTTCCCAATTAGCATACTTTAATAATTCATATGCATGTTAAACTATCAGCGCCATCGATCGGTCACGTGACTGAAGTGGCTACCCGTGGACTGTCGTACTTTGTACATAAAAACATAACGATAGCTTTAAAAAAATAGAAAATACTAAGATTTAAAATCGCGATCATAAATATGTACAACTATGTGCTTATTCTACAGACATTTCTCTTTCTTTCAGTATTATTTTTTTTGAGAATAGGAAGGGTTTAAGTCTCGTAAAAATTGATTCTAAAATTTTAGATATTTTCACAAGTATTCTCCATTGAAGGCATTGTAAATGTCGGATTTTCAGTAAAGTATCCCCCTTTTGGAGGTGTATTTCGAGAGAACTTATATACGTTTTCAATTTGTATAACTATCTGGTAAAAAAACGATAAAATAGGCTATTCGTCGGTTTAATTATTTTCATTCGAGATAAAGATCTGCTCTCCTCAAAATCCCTTTGAAAAATAGTCATTTTGACTGATTCTGCACTAGACATCAGACAATATGGCGACAGGTAGATCGTGACGTTTGATGTCATTATTTTGAAATACATGTACAAATACTTTAAAAAATGAACAATTTATAACTGTTGAAAAACAGACTTTTTTCTAAACATTTTAATTTCAAAAAAGCGGACTGGCACAGTTATGGTTTTATGACCCTATGACAGCCACCCCTAATGTTTATTGTGCCGATTAACAATTTTGATCTGTGATAGGTATGGCTTAATTACTTCAAAAATGTCTTGATGGTGATCGTAACAAATTCGTGTGTTGTGTAGTCAACGACTATATAAATCATATTTCGAAGCATTCGCTTATTTTTGTTACATGCAGTCCCAGTTATCATTTTATAATAATGTTTTAGGTAGGTTATTCTTTTATGATCTTAAACTTTTATTTTATTAACCGTAAGTAAAATTTAAAAAATATATTTCAAAAATATACAAATGATATTATATGCCATGACAATCGGTACCGGTACAATTTACGTTAACCAGTTCGCATCTGATTGACAGAGTTTCATTTCCGAAGTATGTATCGTTCTAAATTCGATCTCTTAAAGGCATCAATCCAAATTGAAATCAATAAGTTCACAAAAGGTACTTCCCATTTGTTATATCACCGTAGAATCATCTTTCAATGCAAAGTTTTGGAATTTTGAAACACAACATCAATAACATGAATGAAATCAAGTCAAACTATGTTAGAATCGTTTCCCAAAGTTACCAAGTTGCACAACTGATACCAAGAAAAACTCAAAAGCAATTCTGCTTTTATTTATATTGTATAAAAATTTCAGCCATTGTTTTGACCTATATAAATTGCAGACATATATAAAAAGCGTGATATTGGACTGTTTGTTATCTATAACATTGAATTATGTAGAATGCCGAAGTCTAAATTGAGGTTCCAAATGTACTTAATTCTATCCAATAAATCTACACTTTAATAAAAATACCAAAACGTCATTTCTGTTTTGTAAAATAAGAAAATCTAAGTATTAAGAACGAGTGTTTGCTGTAGAAGATGGAGCTGGATGATGGCTAAAGCATTTTGTGATATGGTTTAACCTTCTACTGGCCCCAATTGTCCTCCAAATCATGAAAGGCTGGCTATTGTCAAATGCTTTTAAAGTCTGGATCTCCGCGTCTGTCTGATCAGTGTTTGATATTTGTACAGCTGACAAGATGAAATATCCGATTGTTGCAGCACTACTCTGTGTATTTGTTACAGGTAATTACTCTTTTAATAGTATTTATTTTTTAATAACTATGAAGTATGGTCACCGTTCTACTATCACATCAGCAGTAATAAGATGACTAATACTTTGTGATTGTTACGACACTACTTCCTGTATTTGTTACAGGTTAATATAACATTTTTATAACATTGAAGTATGGGTACAGAGATGATACTTGTATATGTTTTCAATGAACAAAATAGGTCTTTTATTTTCTCTGTGGAATAGTTACCCTTTTATTTTGGGTTTTTATGTAAATTTGCACATGGTTTAAATTGACATTAGTATGTATTTGCATTTACATGCAGTATTTGCATACTTATGTATTTTTACATATGTATGCAAAATACAGATTGCGAGAGAACAGATTACAGCAAACACCAACAATAGCCTAAAATCATAAATACATGAAACAATTAACCTGGAAGCTGCACAAGAAAATCATCTATAAAAAGACAAACAAAAACAACGATAGGAACTGGCGATAGCCGGACTTGGTACTGGCACTAGCAAAAGCCGGCGATAGGGATAAACCGGTTAATCGGTATCCGGATCTCCCTTTTACTGTACCACGTTTCCCTATAGTATGATAAACATAGAAATAAAACAGAATACAGGTACACTACTAACTCGATGACCACTATCTTAAAAAGGGAAAGAAAAAGACAATTTGAAAGTGTAATTTTGAAAGATGGGACAAAGAATGCTTTCCGATAAGCTGCTGGCAAGCTCAAGTAGCCTAGTCTGCTGTAAATCCTGTCGCACTACGGAAGAAAAATCAAACTCAAAACTCCTCGAAGGGTTTGGTAAAAAATCATCATGTTTGTATATATTTTTGCAGGTATATTAAGCTATAGAGAAAATAAGTTATCGTCACTTTAGAGCAGATCATTCTTTCATTCTTTCTACAGTAACGAATTAATTGTGAAATAAACATCTTTCGATTTTCTGCCAGGTTTCCCTAGAAGAAGGGCGAACTGGCCGAAACGTTGGGCTGTTAATTTTCTTTTTTTTCCTTTTCGATATTTTAGTTGTTTTCTAATTTGTACGTTTGTTTTTGCTTTTTTTTACTTTTTATAACATTTTAGTTCTGTTTCTGTTGTTCAATGTACATTGTTTTTGAAAATAGTCAGTACAAGGTTGTTTTTAAAATTATGAGGTTACGTTGATTTTAATCAGTTACAATTGTTGTTGTCAAATTAAAATATCACCAGAAAATAAGAACCTGTAGATATGGATCTGAACGGGCGTTAATTTCAAGCATGAACACCCGTTGCTAAGTGGGGCGGGCTAGTGAAAATTAACGAATGTCGTTTATCCGATAAAATAAATGGATAATGTAAGAGATTGCATACATATAGTAAAGAAATTAATTGCACGATTATTTTTGGTTACTTTTGTAGATTACAATAAAATACAATGAGATACAGATGAATTGCTAATCAAACATGTACATTGTATATTCATATCCAACTTTATGGTATGGGAAAAATGATATATGTACATAAATTTCCTTTTTTTCCGGTTGGAAAAAATGCTTTGATCTAAAATTTGCTGAAGGGTGGCTTTGATCTAACATTTGATGGCGATTAACCAGTTTTCTCCCAGGATGAATAACTTCAGCAGCAGACTCCAACATGTGGTAAGACATGCCACAGAACTCCAAGAAATGTCACAGCGTGACATAGCGTAACATGGGGTTTTAACAAATATATTTTCTTAACAATTAATAATCAGGCATCAAATACCCCAATTAATGGCTCCATTTCTTCAAATGGAAGAAATCTTTTACCCAAAGGTCGTAGGTCTTCGACAAATTTGCAGATATCAGTAGCATATAGGGACAAACAAACTCACATTTGTCGAGCTGGAGGAGGTGGATCCACGGAAGTGACGTCACAGGAAGTGACATCACCAGAAGACACGTGACCGGGAGCGGAATTCATGTGACCGGAAGTTGAAGTGATTTGGTTG
>MJUU01062668.1:10435-26134 GCA_002080025.1 Modiolus philippinarum
ATGGGTGCAGACGCAACGTTCCAAAAAGTGCACTTAAAGTGAACTTGAAGTTCACTTTTCAAGTGCACTTCGCGTTCTCTTAGCTGTCGCGAAGTTCACTCTTTTGGAATAGGTAGCTATTCCATGACAGGTATTATCGCGTTCACTAGTGAACTTCAAGTGCACTTGAAAGCTGTCGCGAGGATCACTACTTAAAACGAGGTTATCTTATATATATATATATATAGTTAGATCGAATTTTAAGCGATAGCCGAGGGAATAAAAATATATTTCCACGTAGCGTTCTTTTGGATAAGCAAATACGAAAAAAACACCAATGCAGTTATATATAAAATATTGTTAAATATAAAACATGTCAGATAATATTTTCCCACTACAAAAATGAATATAGACGTGTATACCCGGGTGTATACTAAATCTTTACAAATGACCGAAATAATTCATTTTTCAAAAAAAAATTTACTTATTATATCCTTTGAAGAAGTTTTATATGTTACGATATAGCTTTTTGTAAATTTTTATATAAATATGTTTGAGAAAGTTAGGTTTTCATTATGCAGTTTATACTAAATCTTTACAAATAACCAAAATAATTCAGTTTTTAATATGTTTTACTTTATCACATCTTTTCAAAGAAGTTTTATATAAGGTAATTTGGGGGAAAATACATGCGACAATTGAAATATGCACCAACATATAAATATCTCCCACTTTTGGATTCATTTTTGACAAAAGATGCATACATTTGGTATCGCGAGAAAGGAAAACAGCTAAACTGCAAAATATTTCAATCTTATAAGGTAATTTTGGAAAAAATACATATAAATGTTGTGTCACGACAATTGAAATAAGCACCAACATATAATATCTCCCACTTTTGAGGTCCTTTTTAACAAAAGGTGTATAAATTTGGCATAATGAAAAAGGAAAAAAGCTGAAATGCAAAATATTTCAATTTAATAAGGTAATTTTGGGAAAAATACATATAATATGTTGTGTTGTGACAATTGAAATAAGCACTGACATATAATATCTGCCAATTCTGAGGTCATTTTTGATAAAAGATGAATAAATTTGGTATAGCGAGGAAGGAAAAAAGCTGAAATGCAAAATATTCCAATCTTATAAGGTAATTTTGGGAAAACTACATATAAATGTTGTGTCGCGACAATTGAAATCAGCACTGACATATAATATCTCCCACTTCTGAGGTCATTTTTGACAAAAGATGTATAAATTTGGTATCGTGAGAAAAGAAAAAAGCTGAAATGCAAAATATTTCAATCTTATAAGGCAATTTAGGGAAAAAATACATAAAAATGTTGTGTCGTGACAATTGAAATAAGCACCGACATATAATATCTCCCACATCTGAGGTCATTTTTGACAAAAGATGTATAAATTTGGTATTGCGAGAAAGGAAAAAAGCTGAAATGCAAAATATTTCAATCTTATA
The DNA here is from genome assembly GCA_002080025.1 of Modiolus philippinarum. Classification (NCBI taxonomy): domain Eukaryota; kingdom Metazoa; phylum Mollusca; class Bivalvia; order Mytilida; family Modiolidae; genus Modiolus; species Modiolus philippinarum. The sequence goes on from MJUU01062668.1 coordinate 11,892, forward strand.
AGGTAATTTTGGGAAAAATACATATAAATGTTGTGTCGAGACAATTGAAATAAGCAACGACATATAATACCTCCCACTTCTGAGGTCATTTTTGACAAAAGATGTATAAATTTGGTATCGCGAGAAAGAAAAAAGCTGAAATGCAAAATATTTCAATCTTATAAGGTAATTTAGGGAAAAATACATATAAATGTTGTGTCGTGACAATTGAAATAAGCACTGACATATAATATTTCCCACATCTGAGGTCATTTTTGACAAAAGATGTATAAATTTGGTATTGCGAGAAAGGAAAAAAGCTAAAATGCAAAATATTTCAGTCTTATAAGGTAATTTTGGGAAAAATACATATAAATGTTGTGTCGCGACAATTGAAATAAGCACCGACATATAATATCTCCCACCTCTGAGGTCATTTTTGACAAAAGATGTATAAATTTGGTATCGCGAGAAAGGAAAAAAGCTGAAATGCAAAATGTTTCAATCTTATAAGGTAATTTTTTGAAAAATACATATTAATGTTGCATCGCGACAATTGAAATAAGCACCGTGACATATAATATCTCCCACATCTGAGGTCATTTTTGACAAAAGATGTATAAATTTGGTATCACAAGAAAGGAAAAAAGCTGAAATGCAAAATATTTCAATCTTATAAGGTAATTTTGGGAAAATACATATAAATGTTGTGTCAAGACAATTGAAATAAGCACCGATGTATAATATCTCCCACTTCTGAGGTCATTTTTGAAAATCTTTGTATTGCGAGAAAGTTTTTTTTTTGAAATTACATATGAATTTAATGTCTCAAGCATGAACATAGGCCTCGATAAAATACCCCTTTTGAAAGATTTATGAAGAATATAATGTGACGTAAGCATGGAATGTATAAATTTAACAAAAGAACGCTATAATTTATAATGGCATTTTGGTTTTAATTGATTATAAAGAGAGTTAAGTCGTCGAGTTTTCATACTTTTTGCTTAAAGTTAATTTCGTCATATTAATATCACGTGTTTTGAACTGACCAATCGCTAAGAGCAATCCAAAGCTGCCACGAAGTTCACTTCAAGTGCACTTTGCGATCACTCCCGCGATCGCATCTTCTTTTCAAGTGCACTTGAAAGTGGTCACAAGTTCACTCTAGGCTGTCATGGAATCACTTTTAAGTGCACGCGAAGTGCACGCGAGGAACGCTTTTGGAGTGCACTTGGATGGAATGTTGCGTCAGCACCCAACTGCATAAACCGGAGGTCCGGTATTTTCCTTAGTCGGAACGAAACGGGCGTAGTTGTTCGGATGTTTTATGAAGTTGTCATTGTGTTGTATTTCTGAGGGTGTCTTCTATCGGGCCCGCGTTCATCAAAGGGAGTATACTAGTAATTTCTTTTTTTATTATAGGTGTCTTCTATCACGTCTGCGTTCATCAAGGAAGATAAGTCTTGCTTACATTTTCCCTGTACTTTTTTAAGGTTATTGATTTTACCCGAGACTTACGCGAGAAAACGCGTGATGTAATAATGCTGCTAACAAGTTTATGTTTAGGTTCACGAGTATGCCAACACGACTAACGAGTACATATTTTTGTTGTGCACGCTTGCTGATTTTCCTATATTGCTGCTGCTGTGTGCTAGGGATGACGGGGCTTCTGCTGATGCTGCTGCTGCGCTATATACGTAGTAGAATTGCTACTGCTGCTGCTACCGGTGAAAGGAAATAAATGAAAGACCAACTGGGACTTCAAACATTTTGACACAAACACGATTCATTTTCACTTGTTTCTTACCTATGAAAGGGTCATTCTGCATGACTATAACTATATAGTTATATGCTGCATTACTCCTTCCTTCCATCCCAAATGTCAATTATCTATCCTTTACATGGAGTCGTTGCTTTTTCAGTCGATGGTGGGTCATATTCAATACTTCATAAAACAAACACTGCCTTTTATCTACAGCATACTTCCAGGCATCTCTAGTATCATAGTTCTCTTCTTCTTTCGACCACTGGACTGTTTTTTTATCTTTATATGCACTGGGTCTTTCTACATATCCTCTATCCAGATTAAATTATTGAGATATGTATCCTTCATCGTATCTCTGTATTCCGGGAACATCTTTTCACATCCAAGTTTGCGTGCTGTATCTTCCTCATGTCTTTCTTCAATATACTTTTCAATTTTTTCTTCGTATTCGGACTTATTACCATTCATGGCTCTGGTTACTATTGTATCCCATGGCGATTCTGAGTCTGAGTGTTCTTCTTCATCAGATCTTTCATTTGTGGTATAGTCAGATGCTTCAGTAATATGGCTTTCCTCAGACATGCTAGAGTCTGTTTCCATGTCCTGTTGTCTGTCCATCTCTGACTCTATATTATGTTGTAATTGTTTGTGACGTAGAAGACTGAATTGTCGATTGGAATGATAATTACAGCTATCACAATGGTACATTCCAGAGGTCTTCTTATGCATATTCATATATATATGTTTAACTTTAACCTTCTGTTATGTTTCACCTAAATATTAGATGAAGTTTAAGTTTCATGTGGGAAAAATTTTCGGGTCCAAGGGTCGTACCTTCACTACCTTTCTATAATACCGGTATATCAAGGTGATCAACAACAAGATCAATATGAAAGAAAACTTTTTCGTATGAAGAACAAAAAATACATTTATTATTCATTAAATGACATATGTAGCCTAAATAAACTGATTTAAATAAACACGAGTAGAAGATTCTATTTTAATGGCGGGATGTCAGCATTTAGTTTTAGATATATACTCTTTTGTTTTTTCATAATCGGCGGTATTTTTAAGTCTTTAATTTAGTTAAAGTATGTGTTCTCAGTAATTAATTGAATTAAAGTGCTTCGTAAGAAAAGGGGTGGTTAAAATGCCTTCGTGCTGCGCGCTCATGGTTATTGACAACCCCTTTTCTTAAGAAGCATTATAATTCAATTAAATACTCTGAAACATACTTTAACTATCACTAACAAGACTCACGAGTCGTTTACTAGTATGGTTGTGGTTGTGCTCGAGTGCTCATTTCACTATATTGCTGCTGCTGCTGCGCTATGATGAGAGTGCCTCTGCTGCTATTGCCAGGTTAGAAAAGGAAAAAATGAAATACACGAATACTCTTTACCATAATCTAACCCTAACCACCATCTATAATCCAACCCTAACCATAAATTTATCCTAACCCTATCTATCATCTAACCCTTACCATAATTTAACCCAAACTGTATTCATAATCTTATCCTAACCATAATTTGACTCTAACCCGAATAACAATCTTACTCCAAACCTATCTATAATCTAAACCTAACTCTACCTATAATCTAACCCCAACCCTAACCATAATTTATTCCTTACCCTTATTACAACGTAAACGTAACCCTATCTATAACCTCACCCTGACCATAACCCTATGTATAATCTAACAGTAACCCTAACCATAGTAGTAGTAATAAGCAGTGTTCTGAAAGAGAAAGACATGATACCGCTTCGAACAAATAATTAATTTATCTAATGTTGGAGACAAAACACTGCTAATTACTACTATTATAGATAGGATTAGATATGATTACTGTTAGATTATAGATTAGGTAAGGGTAAGGGTTAGTTTATAGATAGTAAACGACTCGTGAGTCTTGTTAGTTGTATTTAAAGCTTCGCTTATTATAATTTTCTTATTCGTGCAACGAATTCCGAGGGGTGATGAACTCTGGAATGTACAATTATCATTCAAATCGACAACTCAATCTTCTACGTCACAAACAATAACAACATAATATAGAGTAAGAGATGGACAGACAACGGGATATGGAAACAGACTCCGATGACAGTCATCTTACTGAAGAATCTGACTATACCACCAATGAAAGATCTGATTAACTCAGAATCATCATGGGATATAATAGTAAGCAGAGCCATGAATGGTAATCAGGCCGAAAACGAAAAAAAGGTTGAAAAACATATTGACGAAAGAAATGAGGAAGATAAAGCACGTAAACATAGATATAAAAGACGTTCCCTGAATACAGAGATACGATGAAGGATACCTATCTCAATAATCTATTCTGGATAGAGTATATGCGGAAAGACCCAGTGCATAGAAAGATAAAAAAGACAGTCCAGCGGTTGAAAGAAGAAGAGTACTTCGATACTAGAGAGGCATGGAAGTATGCTGTAGATAAAAGACAGTAGCTGTTTGATGAATGAATATGACCCATCATCGACTGAAGATAGCAACGACTCCATGTAAAGGATAGATAACTGACATTTGGGATTGGGGGAAGGGGTAATACAGCCTATAACTATATAGTTATAGCCAGTCACAAGCCTGGCGAAATGCAGAGTGACCCTTTCACAGGTAATGAAGAAATGAAAATGAATCGTGTTTGTGTCAGTTGGTCTTTTTTTATTTCATTTCTCCAGTAGTAGCAGCAGTAATTTTACTACTTCGTATATAGCACAGCAGCAGAAGCAGCAGAAGCCTCGTCGCCCTAGCGCAGCGGCAACGGCAGCAATATAGGGAAATGAGAACGCAAGCACACAAAATGACGTACTGGTGAGTTGTGTTAGCATACTCGTGAACATAAACATAAATTCGTAAACAGTATTAGTAAATCACGGGTAAGTCTCGGGTAAAATCAATAAACTTAAAAAAGCGATGGGGAAATATTAGCAAGAGTTATCTTCCTTGATGAACGCGGACGCGATAGAAGACACATAGCAACCAATAATTTGCTTAACCGTTTGAATGGCCGCAATGAACGCGGACGTGATAAAAGACACCTACAAATGAAAAAAGCCGGAAAATCACTAGCCAGAGTTATCTCCCTTGAAGAACGCGGACCTGATAGAAGACACCTTCAGAAATACAACACAATGACAACTTCATTTCCGGTTAATATGGCCGAATAGGGCTTCCAATAGGACTACTTCTGGTCTATAGCTAGGGACATACCCTCTTCCGGTCGTGCATGCGGGATGTTTAAGTGATTAAACAACACCCATGCAGAGTCACGTGATGTTCCATCTTGTCATTTCCGGTTGATATGGCCGAATAGTGCTTCAAACAGGGCTACTATGGTTGCGCATGCGCAACCCACTCACTTCGTTCATGTGACTTCTCTTTCCGGTCACATGACTTCCGGTAACGTCACTTCCGGCCTACGTCATTTCCTTGGATGCACCTGGATCCGCCTGATCAACCCAGACAAATGTGAGTTTGTTCGTCTCTATATAATACTGATATCTTGTTACCTTAATTCTATAAAAGAGTTTTTCTTTATTTCAGTTGCTTTAGGCGAACAGTGTTTCGGCGCGGTGTATTGCAATGATGAGCATTGTTTATCACATTCTCACATTGCATGCCGTCGGGGCACATGTACATGTGATCAAGACCATGGTAAGTTAAATAAAATTTTCAGTGGAAGATATCAACTGTAAATCATTAACATTATACGGTAGTTACAGAATCTCTCAGTTTTTTTTATCAGAATGCTTGATTGTCATGAAAATGGCAATTTATGTTATAAAAGGGTTTCACACTCACTGGGTACGAAGTGCGACGCGAGAATGTGCCTTTTGGGGAGCAATTGCATTCCTGTTTGACCCTTTTTTGTTTATTTTAAGAAAATGCATAAAAGAATAATTAATAATACAAAATGACAACGAAACACAGAACATTTTACTCACATACTCTGATGAATGATGCCTCCATTGTGTACTGTATATACTTAAATTGTACACGTCACTAAACAAGTCGAACATTTTAATACTTTATAAAAAAGACGCGTCGAAGTAGAGCAAACCTTTTCCCGGTAATTTCAATTATAAAACAATATTTTGCTACAAGTTTTCGATACACAAGAAACATTTTCTTTCAGGTTAGACTCTACTAAATTACCAATCAGTTGCTGGCATAGTCAAAAAGTAGTACTTATATAAACAAAGCCATGCCACTTTCACTTTCAATACAACTGTCAATATTAACAATATCTGAGTTTTAAAACTCTCAAGTGATCATGAAATACTTCCGGATTGACAAGCTTTTTGATTCAATGTCCTCCCTTTCATGTGAAAAATACTGAAGCCTCATCAATGAGTAAATGCATGCCCAAAGATCTGACATGCAAAATTTGTTATTTGCATACCCCAGTTAGGTTAGGCGATAGAAATTTCTTATTTGACTTTAAAGTTGGGTCATCGTTTGGATATGTTACTTTGTAGACATGCTGCTTTGAGAAAATCATATCGCCGCATAAAGTTAAGAAAAACACGTTATAATAACCGCCTATAGAAATTATTTAGTGGCGTCTGACCTTCATTGAAAACTGTTAATAACCGCGATAAAGCTAAACATATGATGATTTATAATTTCGAAATGAGAATCTTGTATGAGCATTTTTTCGTAATGTGACAACATTCTTGGGTGAAAAAAAAAAACACCTTTTTGACAAACAGGCGACACCTTAATGGAGAAACTGTGTTGAAGAAAGCATAAATAAACCAGCTAGACAAAGCGAGATTTGTTACAAAACAGAAGTTTCACTACAGTTATTATTCCAAAGGATCAAATAATAAAGAAAACCTCTAAAGTAGATCAAATATAATAAAATTTGTTCCTAATGGAACGAGTGAAAAGTAATATGTTCTGAAAGGGAGAAATATTCTGCCAACGTTTGCAGTATTTATTTGAAAAGTGAATAAATAAGTCGACCAAAATGTATTCCGTGTAATTGTTGTTTTTATACAATTCACCATCTCTAACCGTGTGGTTTATTTGACTGCTTGTTATATATTTAAGATATTATTTATATATTGTTGATTTAACCTTGAATTGGGACGTAATATTCAGATTTAATTTAATTTAATTTAATTTAAGTGTTAGCTAGATTTCAAAATTACGGCTTTGGTCTGTCCGTCATCACAGATTTAGAGTGCACGCGCCTTCGATTGCAAGCATACTTCAAAGGATTGTTAACCCGATGCTTAGTTGTTGGTATTGTGATGTCAGAACGTCAAACCCTTTTTTGACATAGTTATGTCCCTTTTTACTAAAACGTAGTCGAACTTCTTAGACCACACTGTCCAGATTTCAGAATGAGAACTTGAAACTTTTTATGTCTTTAAAGGCCCCACATGTGGCATAATATTGCAATATTACACGTTTAAAATATGGAACAAACATATATACATATATGAACTGGTATATGCAAATGGAAGCGGAACATTGCAAATCACTAGTTATCAAATAAGGAAATAAAAATTTTGCACAATTTTGTTAAACCAATAACTATTTTACGAAGTAGACGATTTCAAATTTGGCACCTTGGTGGTTTATGAAAGTTTGCTGTTGGATTGTATGGTGAATTACATGGTCTAACAGTGATGATTGAATATCACGTCTTGCACATCGAACTTAAGTCATCTAAAAAGGTATCAATGACTCTTTACATTTTTATGAGATACGATTCCACTCCTCTCAAAATTAGGATCTATGAAAAAAGGTTTATAACATTAATCAGAAAATACATGTACATTTTCTAGATTAACATTAAAATCAAGCTTTTGTCAACATGTATATTTCATTTCTTCCTGTACTCGGTTCGATTTACAAGAAATTATAACGCTCTCACGCCTTGTAAACAAAATGGTCTCAACAAAATGAAAGGGTATCTGCAACTTACGGTTGAGAGCATCTGTCACGAAATGTTGACAAACGAGTGCAAGGCAAGTTCGTTTTCTCGCGATCTCGCATGTTTTAAGACATGTTCTGAAAATCAAAATCTCTTCCGATATAATCGTGTGGAAAATTTCTGCTTTCCGCTTAGCAAAAGAGCTTGAAATAAAGGAGAAATTACTTTTCTCTCGTGCAGCAACAAGACCCATTTGTATATGTCTGGTTATAATTTCAATCATTTCATTGTATAAAAAAAGAAGTTTCCGTGAAAATAACATGTTTGGAAAATAGGATACTTTTGATTGACTCCCTGCACTCTCAGAAATAAGAGCGATATATTCCCATAGCAAATTAATGTCCACAACCTCGATAGGTTGAGATCTTCTGTCGTATGTTTGGAACTTCTGTCGCTGGTTGAGACCTTCTGTCTTAGAATCTTTAGTATGCATTGTCTGCTTAGATTTTGTTAAGTGTGGGTATTTTTAATGAGCCAAAGTTATTGAAAGGCTGAACATGTTCATCGTCATACGTGTATATAAAATAAACACAACTAATTGCATTTACTCCATATTTGTTCATTATTAATTGATCACTTCGCAAATTTTTGTTATATAATATAGGTAACCATTTCAACCATCGGAAACAAATGACTACCGTTACTGTAAGAAGGGTTGATATTACTGTTTATCGCTAATTTGCTTGATTTTCAATTGTTCCCGAGCGACGATAATTCTATTATCACTGCACTTAGCTGATATGTATATGTTATCTGTATTATAGTAAAATATCATCCCGTGAGTCAGAATATGTAGTACAGGGGCGAGTGAGCGCATATTTTCATATTCTGGCGAGCGGGATGACATTTTACAATATTCCAGCTTTCAAAATTCAGATAACTTGTTTATCGTATTTTATTTCTTATTTCTATACAATAGTTTATAAGGTTTTGTGTCAAATTCTTCCAAGGTTGCGCGGGAAATGAGTTTCATTCATTTTTTACAAAATGGGAAATGTTTTGTAGTTATTTTATTACTTTATTACTTCACGATATTTTTTCTCAGCAAACGTTATTTAATTTAGAATTTTTTCATCGAACCGTGTTAACAAATCGAAATAAAGTCTCATTGTTAACATTTGTCCCCCATTTCCTAGGCACTTTTATGACGTCACAATGTAAACAAAATGGTGGCTCTGCTGAAGTTATCAGCGACCTAGTTTCCGTATTTTTTCGAACGTCTCGTTTTTATTTTTGTGTATTGGTGGCGGTAATTTGTTTACAAAATTGAGAACGGAAAATATGATAGATCTTTTATTTACTTGCAAAACGGATAAAAGGGATATTGCTTGTCAAACATTGGGAGAACTGCCTTGATAACTCCAGGTGAACCGCTTTTGTGGAAGGGCTTTGCAGGCTGAGATAAGCAGAGGGAGAGACGATAAGAACATTTATCATATGTTAAGTAATATATACAGACGTTTTGAATATGTGATACAGTGCATGGCGTTCATTCCGTATTCACACTATGACGTCATACCCTTTATCGCACGGCTAACCCTTTATCACACACCCTTTATCGCATGGCTAGCCCTGTATCATACCCTTTTTCAAAAAAAAAAAATCAATTGGACTTTTTAAAAAAAAATTGAGGGGGTAAAAACAAATTTTGGGAGGCAAAAACTTTTTTTGGGGGAGTAAAAAAATTGCTGAGAGTAATCAAAATTTGTTTGGGGATGAATTTTTTTGCGATGATCAGTTAAAAAAAAATCTAGCAAACCTTTTTCCTTTACATGGTAGATTTTATTCCAACCACCTCCATTGAGGGTCCTCATTGGGGTCCTAGGTATCAAATAATCATTAAATTTTTGCCTTGTTAATCAAATAATCATTAAATTTTTGCCTTGTTAATCAAATAATCATTAAATTTTTACCTTGGTAATCAATAAATGTTTGGCTTAGTAATCAAAATGTATATAAAAATGCAAGCTAATAATCAAATAATCATTAAATAAATGCCCTCGTAATCAAATAATCATTAAAAAAATGCCCTGATAATCAAGAAACCCATGACGGGCCTCTCCCGTCCTTTCCGTCCATTATGAAATTTTCTTCATACATGCATTTTCTCTTGCCAATTTTTGACAGTATTTTTAGGATTAAGTAGTCTTCTGTTTAAATATATGTTAAACTGTATAATACATGTCAAAATCCGTATCACATGCCGTATCATCCCTCGACCTATATCATCCCTCGGGCCACAGGCCCTCGCGCTGATATTTTTAACTCCGGATGATACCGCATGTGATACGGATTTTGCCATGTATTATTCCCTATATTATCGTCAATCTCCATGGAACGTTAGCAACAGCGTATAAATATAACGTCGCGTGACGTTTCGTGAAAAAAATAATCCCAAGAGAGAAAGCGCTATATTTAACCTCAAATTATATGTTTAACCTAGAAAATATTTTAGTAGAAAAAGAAACATATATCGGGTATATATCAATAAAAGAATTAGCGATAAAAACACTACTAGTAATTATTTTGCTCGGATTGGTTTCTCAGCTCGTATTGCATCTCGTGCTATCGCACTCGATGCACTACAAGCAGAGAATGCAAATTACTAATAAAAGTATATATTTATTTATTACAAAAAAGGCACATAAAGTTTGCCCGTTGCAATTTTCATGCTTGTGCATTTCTGTTCATATTTTTTTAGAAAATTTGTAGGAATTTTCCCTATAAGACAAACATTTGACATTTCCTATTGTTATTGCTTTTGTTTGGAGTAGAATACATCGGCAAACGAATACCGAAGCAAGAAAAGGAAAGGGAAAATTCTTAAATCATTAATCCAACATCGCAGCAATTCACAGCAATATGATTTGAGACAGTATGACAAAGACAAAACAAATGAACAAAAATGAACAAGAACGCCACAAAACTAAAGCACTAGCAGTGTGAACCCTATAAAAACTGAGGTATCATCAGGTGCTCCGGAAGGGTAAGCATGATCTGCTCCACGCGTGGCACCCATCACACTGCCAGTGAAAAGTCCGGTTTTGTCCCAGTCGGTGTAAGTCAGTCGGGTAACAAACTCTGGATCTACCAAAATATATCTGTTCTCATTTGTGAAACAGAAATATTGTAATGGTCTGTCAAATCGTGGTGACGACCGTAAAACTTCTGTAGTGACAATTGCAACAGTGACTGAACATACCCTTGATGTATAAGTTTTTGAGACAGTAATTTCGCTCTGTTGACAAAATCGCTGTACAAACTACAGGCACGGCAATGAGTTGTGAAATGTACACGCCATATACCAGAGAATTGGGAATATTACTGCTCAAAAACGGGAAGTTCACTATTGGAAAGTCGAAATCATCACGCTTGTCGTAAAGTTTTGTTTTCAGAAGTCCAGAGTTTTCAATGTAGAGATAAGTTTTGACAATAATCAGACAGAATTATAAGGTTATAATATGATACGATACTCCCATCACATTCACAATGTTAATATGAATGCGTTAGTAAAGGCCCAAAATTTATAAATTGAGTTTAAAATGTCAGTATAGAACAAAAGTGCAAAAAAGGAGAATTTGATATTAAGCAAGAGTTAAATCAGAAGCTTCATCCTGTGCCACATGTGTTCCCTGTCATGACGTTCAAAGCTCTCTAATCTGAAATTCAAACACGAGTCTTTAGAGAAGAAACAATATTTACTAATTAAATGTAATAAAAATAACAAATGATAGAATGACCAAAACATAATTTGGTAAAATTTTAATGTAAAAACTTATCTCTATTAGGAAGATATCATTTTAAATCATTTCATGTAAAGAATGGTATAAGCCAAGGAGACTTTGTGCATATGCCTAGCTATATGCATCAATCAGTTATTATTGTTCTAATTTATATTGATAATCTTATATTAGCAATGATGAACGTAAGGAACCAATTCTCCGGTCTAGGTTTGTAAGAGCAATTTTCTTATAATGGTATGTGTCAATAAGTAAGAATTATTTACTCCATATTCCTGCATTTGTTCATCTGAGAAATAATTCATTCTTACTTTAGAGATGTTAGTCCGACAGAATGCTTATAATATAAACACAGTAGACAATGAAAAGTTATAATTTATGGAAACCATTTTCAAGTAAACGTTTTGTTTTGGGTCGTTTTAACCCAGCTGGGTATGGGATGTTGTCTCCTTGACATTTACCTCATTTCCTTTCTTTTTCATATTCCTAAATACTGAACTTAGATCCTGCACAATCTACATCAAACACATCTTTTAAAACGTTTCCGATTTTGTATCAGGCCAATTCAATTTTTCATATAATGAGAAACTCTACACTGGCTATGCAAACTACAGACCCCATAACTAACCTATGCAATCCCTCCCATAATTAAAGATCAACCACAAATGGAATAGCGAGACCTTGAAATTTCTCCACTCTGCTTCCCTGTCAACAATAAATACTACAATTCAGACCAAATGATAGTGATTCAGTTAGACAGGACAATATAATATGCAGATCGAAATTATTTTTATCGTCAGTTTTAACGAAATTATTTGAAATTACATTTTCGCTACCGGTAATTATTACTATTTTGTCGTTGTTTATAAAACGGTTTGATGGTTCTTTACGAAAAAGTAGTTTTTATGTCTAGAAATGACAAAGCAATATATTAATAATCTCGATCACTACCAAATTAATGTGAAAAAATCAGTAAACCACTATAACAATTTGTTACAGACAGTCTCAACAAACGACAGAAGTTCTCAACCTATGACAGAAGATCTCAACCTATCAAAGTTTTGGACATTAATTTCTTATGGGCCTGTATTGCTCCTATTTCTGCATTTGGAGCGAGTCTATCAATAGTATCCTATTATCCAAACATGTTATTTTCACGGAAACCTCGTTTTACACAATGAAATGATTGAAACTATAACCAGACATACACAAGGTGACCTTGTTGCTGCACTGGAGAAAAGTAAGTGCTCCTTTCTTTCAAGCACTTTTGCAAAGCGGAAAGCAGAAATTTTCTACACGATTATATCGGAAGAGAATAGCATTCTTTGATGTTCAAAACATGTCATAAAATATGCGTGATCGCGAGAAAACGAATTTGCCTGCACTCGTTTTACAACATTTCATGACAGATGATCTCAACCGGAAGTTGCAGATAACTTTTTGCCGCTCAAAATTTTTTGAGATGATCTGGTTTACCAGGCGTGGCTTTGAGGTTTTTCATCATTATGGTGTTGCACAAAACACTGAAAATGTGTCGCAATCTCTTTAAAAACAAGGAGTCGATTCTTTGTGTACAGGTTTTCGCATTGTCGCCGATAAAGAGTTTCATATTTTTTTTACATTTGCTAATTTACTATCTAAATACTGAGGTCCAGAACCTTTCTAGGTGGCTATTTTTATAGCAAATTATTTTTCCTTTAATTGAGATACTAAATCAACATATATAGTTTAATTAAGTTTAGAAGGGAAACTTGATTTACTACAATATTTTGCATATGCATTATTGCATATTTACCATGTCTCGGTCTTAGATTTACCAGCAATGTATTTAAAAACAAAACTTTATAATAGTCTATGCATATAATTAACTCTAATACACTTTTTAGCCTTATTTCCTTCTTTGTCGTCATGCCGGATGTTATTACCGTCTGATTAGTCCCACAATTCACCTGTAAACAACAATCAGGAATGCAGTTGCTGCCAAAAACGCAAATTCTCGCGTCGCATGTCGTACCCAGTGACACTTTTTATTAATTCAAATACTATAAAAGTCACAACTATAGTCTATTTCATCATATAAGGTATTCAGACAAAACAAAATCTACGTATAGTATGTACAAGATAAAATATTTGACAAGGTATTTAAAATTAACAATGGAAAGATATAGAATATATGCACATAAGATAACGTCTCGAACAAATACATGGTAAAATAAAGCAATGGAATAACGCTTTTATTGTTGTTCTTCATTTTGAATTTTTGAATTAAAATAACACCCAAACGTCGCGGCTATTTTTTTAATAAAAAAAAAATGGCAATGCATATCATGCAGAAGAAGATCCCCGAGAATACTATAGATATATATTTATTTCAATTCCTGTTTACTGATTTCATTTAAAAGGAACCATCATTTAACTGAATGGATAAGGTTCAATTATGGATGTATAGTAGTATTTATCAATTATGGACTTTTTACGAAGTCAATATGTTATATATGGACCTGTTAGGTTTATATTGACCGAGGACGACGTCCGAGGTCAATATATTCCTAACAGGTCCATATTTAACATATTGGCAGAGTATAAAGTCCATCATTTTTATATTACATATGTAGTTTTATGGTATCTCATTACAGTTTTCTGGAGACAAAATTTATCAGTACATCGGAATTCAATTAAAAATAGATCCATTATTTGAAGGCGGATATGGATCTGCCATCATCTAGATAGGTTACCTGAGTGCTCATATGATAAATAATTGCCGACATTTCTCTTATATTTGCAAATAAAAAA
>MJUU01062668.1:30012-42583 GCA_002080025.1 Modiolus philippinarum
TGTAATTGTTTTGTGATGATCAGTTAAAAAATCTAGCAAACTTTTTTCCTTTACATGTTAGATTTAGTCCAAAACTTCTAGACCTTTCCGCCCATTTTGAAATTTTCCTCTTCACAACATACATGCATTTTCTCTTACCGATTTCAATTTTTGACAGTATATTTCGGATAAGTAGTCCTCTGTTTAAATATATGATAAACTGTATAATACATGGCAAAATCCGTATCACATGCCGTATCATTCCTCGACAAATATCAGCCATGTATTATTCCCTATGTATCAACGGTTCGAGATTAAGATGAACTTAGTATTAATCGTACTGCTTTAACTCTTTCAATCTTTTCTTATTTTGCAATGAAAAAGATTTGATAAGAAAACTAGCTAAGGGGATATTTTCCAGCGCTAAAGCTGTGAGCAATTGACTAAATACCGAAGTTACTGTAAATTTGAATTCTGCATATGCGCATTTCGACAACTTATGTCTCTTCAGTGCAGATAAAATCTAAACGTTTGGAAGACCATATACTCAAACATGTTTAAAAACTGATAGAGAACTAATAACCAAAATGATCTAAATGTAAAGCAAATAAAGGGATGTATATAGAAAAAAATCTACTCTCTACTTGGTATGGTTCAGCAAATGAAGCAATGCTCTTAATGTTGTTCTTTACTTAAAGTCATCCTTCTTGAGGCCCTAAACAACGAGCAAACACTTGTACCTCATAGTAAGTTAACGATGCTGCTAGCACCGATTCGAACGGTTTCGGATAAAAACTATGAACGTGAGATCAACGAACAAAATATCGAACAAATTATCTTACAAGCAATGCACTTTCATCCGTTGCCCGACAAAAAGAACAAAGGAAAAATGCACAAAACGAGGGCACTCATGCATGAACACCTGGCAAATAAATACAGGAGATAGATATATAAATTAAGGTAGATTAATTTCATTGTAATTAGAATTTATGTCTGTAATATATATGTTAAAGAAAGTATATATTTTTTTGTTCGTCCATGTCACAAAACATTACGGTGTTTAAGGTGTGTGATTGTTAAGACTTTATGTAAAGCCAAATCATAGTTTAATGATTAAACATTTCTTTCATTGTCCCGTGTTGTTAAGATACACAAGGAGGAATAGTATTATAGATAAAATGTCAAGATGTTCTCCTTAAAGGCGATTTACCTAATATAATCTCTTCAAATTCAGTAGAAAAACATCATCTGAAACCATTTCAAATGTTAAATTTATTACAAATTAGATTGAATGAAATACGATTTGACAGACTACTACATATTTTATAAATGATTTTATAAACTTTCAGTGAAGAATACTTTATATGCAGTATTTTCTTTAACTGTTTTGCACATTTAGATTCAATTGAGTCAATTTGTTAAACCTTTCTTTGAACCTATTTTTTTTTACATCAATTAGTTTTCTCGGTGATGAAGTCGAATTTCCAGATGCATAATTGATACATAATTTCGATTAATTACCATTTGAGTGTCCAGCAGTAGAGTGGATTATTGTTATAACAATAACTGATACGGATTAGATGAATACGCATCAAACCCTCAACCGAACAAATTCGAATTACGTTGGAATCCAGCATTCCAAAAAAAAAAAAAAGTTTTGATGGTGCTTTTAATCGACGTCGACATAGAATGTCAATGCGACTACTTCCGTTCTCAAAAGCAACATTTTTACATGAAATAAAAGGGACAACAGAAAACACCTACAATGGCTGAAAATTATAATTACATGCCACAATCTGCTAGGAAATACACAAGAAAAACACAAATAAGACAAAAGGCAAACGTAAACAGCTATAGGAACTCGGGACAGACGGACTTGGAACCGGCACTAGCAAAAGCCAGCGGTAGGGTTAAACCGGTTTATGGGTACCCATCTGTCCCGTTTCCCTGTAGTATAGTAAACATACGAATAAAACCCAATACAGGTAGACTACTAACTCCATGACCACAATCTTGAAAGGAGAGAATATGACAATACGTAGTTTTGAAAGATGGGTCAAGGGGTGCTCGCCGCTAATCTGCCGGCTAGCTAAAGGAGCCTTGTCTGCTGGTAGAACACTGTCGCACTACGGAAAAAAAAATCAAACTCAAAAGTTTCCACAGGATTTAGTCATCATATATTTCAGTAGACATCGGCAGTATCAGTGAGAGGCCAGTATGTATGTAAAATTTTCAGGTCACTAGATCTCGAAGCTAATTTAACGGATGCAAGCAGAGTATCTTGTCAATATCCCCTATTACGCAAAGAATGTAAGTTACGTCCCAGCTTTTCCGGATTTTTTATTAGTTTCTGGCATTTTTTAGCAACATTACCGTAAAAACGGGGATTAGACATACCCTTAGTAATATGCTGTTTGCGAGTAACGCCATATTTAGATATTAAATATTCATATCTGTTATAAAACTTCTTAAAGGTATTCAATAATTTATGAAATCTGTAACCCCGTTGTAAAAGTTTTGCTGTGATAGTAAGGTTACGTTCATTAAAATCGTCAAGAGTAGAACAAACACGTGCGAGTTGAGAAATGTACACCCCGTATGATGGAGCTTGAGGAACGTCGCGGTCAAGAAAAGGGAAGCTAGTTATAGTTACAGTTAGTTATACCTTTTACATTGTAATACTATGGACTTTGTTTTTTGTTTTTGTTTTTTGTTAAATTGGATTGGTGAAACGCTACCCCCATATATTGTATATATACGAAGTTGACACGGTGTTTGTATTTTCCTATTCCTTTATATAAGGTATAAGGTATGTGGGATGTATTTTTAAGACTTCTAAATTTACTGAACTACAAATTGCATATATACACGTATATGTATAGGTACATGTATATGTTTGAAAGATTTTTTTATCTTTTTTCTTGTATCTATCACATAGTATATTTTTTCTCGCGATCTCCTTCCTGCTAATTTCTCATTATGTAGCCAATAGTCGAATGACAGACGACAACGCGACCGATAGAAGAGAGTGAAGCATACACATGTAGGAGGGAATCAAATAATAGAAAAATCTCAAATAAATAGAAAAACTTTTGATAACATAAATGTTTGGAAACTTTGATATTCAACATAATTATATAATAATTTGAGAAATATCTTCCCAAACATGACATGTCCGATAGATCAAATGAAATATTTCTGAAATCAGCTTGTTTTAACTTTTTTTCACTCATTTGTGAAATTGTGCAAAACATACATTCGTTCGTATCAATGCATGTATAATGAAACATAACGAGGAGAGAAGAAGTAGTTGAATGAATGCTTGAAAGAGTTTACAAAATTTATTATTTAATCTAATTCGAATAAAATTTGTGCTCTGTAAGTTAAAAACGAAGGGATATGGGGTAATTGCAAACGAGACAACGAAGTTTCTACAAATACATGATAAAACAAAGCAATACAACAACTCTTCATCTTGAAGTCACCATGACTGACTCCATTGTTGTTCATTCCGAGAATAACATTTTTTATGGTATTAATTATGATTTGCAGCACTTTCAACTTTTCCAGTATTAATGCAACACACTTAGTTACTTCTTTGTCCCTTCTCAAGTATAACAATTGTTTTGCCTGACATTTTGTATAAGAGTTTTCTTACCTGCCGAGCCTTCCGCGACATCAAGACAGAACCCAAATAAAAACATATGGTATAAAGTGACTGGTGGGTGCATCCTTTTATTGAAAATTTTAACCACATTATTCAAAACATCAAATATTAATCGGATATCCAAGTCTTCCTTTTATACTGATATTTGTACATTCGTTTTGAGTAAAAATATATATCCCCAAAAGTAGGAAAAATGCTTGAGAATTTTGTCGTTAAGGGTACAGTAATAACACAACAATTACAATATGGTTACCCTTTTGTCAGACTCATAGTTACGGACCGCCTTTAATGTCCAAACTTTATACAAAGAGGTAATAACTCATTTAGGAAAATGTCTCGGATTAAAATGATATGATAATTTAATGTATCGCCATTAAACCGGTATTGTCGTTTTACGCAAAATGATGTTCATAAAAGTAAAACGAATGATCTAATTCCAACGAATCTATATCTTATGGTAAATCGACAAGGCCAATAGAGTTCACCTTAATTACACTGCACTGGTACAATAAAAGATTTGTGGATGCATCATTAGAGAATGAAGAAATATTCCCATGGGGAAATATGCGGTTTCATTAGCAGTATTACATATATGCAGAATTGCAAAGATCTCCAAATAATTCATCTATTATTGATTTCATTTTCTGCATCGAACAAATTTGGATGGATTTTGAACATTAAACTTAGCGCTTGCTACATGCATTTGTTAAATTCCCTTTGCGATAATGTATAGGAATGGACAATATCCTTGTCATTTTCTAATCAGTTTGTTACCTCTTATATAAAGTCATTGACCTTGTGCACCTTTCGAAATCATCGTGAATTATTCTTTAATTCGTCAATATTAAAATCACCCAGTACGTTTCAATAACTGTGATACGTCAGATAAAATGAGTATAATGGTTTACTTTTAAATATATAAATTTTGTATCATATTGTACGATGATGCCCTGTTTATGTACATTTTACATATATAGTTCAGTTCAGAAAGTTACGCAATTGATTAAGTTCATATAAGCTGCATCTAGTGGTGTGTTTACCGATGCTTTCTTTTAATTCACAATAAATATGCTTTCTATAGCCCTGAATGATAAATTCTAAATCCAATTTTAAATTTGAGATAATGGTGCGTTTACCGATGCTTTCTTTTCATTCCCAATAAATATGCTTTCCATAGCCCTGAATGATAAATAAAATTTTAAATCCAATTCTAAATTTAAGAAAATGGTGTGTTTAACGATGCTTTCTTTTCATTCCCAATATATATGCTTTCCATAGCCCTGAATGATAAATTTTTAATCTAATGTTAAATTTTAGATAATGGTGTGTTTACCGATGCTATTTTTTTCACACCCATGCTTTCCATAGCCCTGAATTATAAATTCCAAATCCAATTTCAAATTTGATTTAATGGTGTGTTTACAGATGCTTTCTTTTCACACCCTATAAATATGCTTTCCATAGCCCTAAATGATAAATTTCAAATTTAATGTTAAAATTGATAATGGTGTGTTTACCTATGCTTTCTTTTCATTCCAAATAAATATGCTTTCCATAGCCCTGAATGATAAATTAATTTGAGATAAGAAACAAAGCGTTGAGCGAAAATATTGCCGAAAGAAAGCCAAATATACAAACTGAAATTGCATTTCTTGTGACTTCAGCCAAAAACAAAAATGACAAGCCTAAAGACAAAGAGGTCACGAACAAACAAATGAAAAATATCAAAAATTTTTTTTTTAGAAAATTAGACAAAATATTAGATGGTGCGTTAATTTCAACTAGTAGCCCCGCAGAGCCTGATATGCCCACCTAGCCTTCATGTCTTTTTTAAAAATATTTATGTAACTCTTTTGAATTAACAGCCAAATAAAACCATTCGTAAAGCACAAGACAGGGCCTCAGCAAATTAAACAGGGTTGTCAAATGATGACTATAGATTGGATCAGGGAAACATTAATCACATCCTAAGGCACACATCAATTAACCCTTTTTATATCTTGTATAGCTCAGGAAAGGTAAGATATACATCAAAAGGAATCTTAAGAAAAAAATCCCATTGAATTCTGATGAAAAACAAGTTTTAAGTACCTTGCACAATCCGTACAATATTTGTCCTGTTTGGTCCCTTATAGTCGACATAGGCCAAATTCATCAACGTTCTATTTAACATTCTGTAATATTCTGTATCAGCAAACGGAAGAAGTAAATCCCATTAAAATCCAATTAGAAAAAAGAAAATTATTTCAATTATAGCCCCTTTGACTCTTTTGGCTCGGAAACAGTAATTCGTTAGCTTATAACGAAAGAAATCTAAATAAAAAAATCCCATCGATATCCATTGAAAAAAATACATATTTTGAAATGGCAATTTTGTCCCATTTGACCTCTTATAGTCCGGAAACAGCAAGACTAGTACTTGCACCTAAGCTGTTAACATGGTAACTAATTAACAATGAGGGATATGGAGTAAATGCAAATGAGACAATTAGTGAAGTAAAGAGAACAGGAAACACTTACAATGGCCGAACATTACGATCACGTGCCACAACCCGCCAGGGAACTGCACAAGAAAAACAATAAAATTACAAAAGACAAACACAGACAACGATAGGAACTCGGGATAGTCGGACTTGGTACCGGCACTAGCTAGCGGTATGGTTAAACCGGTTTATAGGTACCCAAAGCTCCCCTTTCTCTATCCCGTTTCCCTATAGTATAATAAACATACAAATAGAACGGAGTACAGGTAAACCACCGACACCAAGACCACAATCTTGAAAATGGAAAGAATAAGACAAAACGCAATTTAGAAAGATGGGTCAAGGAGTGCTCGCAGGCTAGCTCAAGGAGCCTAGTATGCCGGTAAAACACTTTTGCAATCAAATTCAAAACTTCCCGACGGGTGTGGTAAAGGATCATCATGGATTTCAGTAGACAACGGCAGTATCAGTTAGAGGCCATCATAACTGTTAAATCTTACGGACATTGGATCACAGAGCCAATTTAACGGAACCATGAAGAGTATCCGGTCAATATCCCCTATTACATAAAGAATGCAAGTTACGTCCCAGTTGTTCTTGATTTTTTATCAGTTTTTGACATTCTTTAACAACATTTCCGTAATACGAGGGTGAGAAATGCCCTTAGTTATAAGCTGTTTGCGAGTCGCATTATATTTAGATTTTAAAATAGAACGTCTTAAAAGTGTTTATCAATCTATGAAATCTGTAACCTTGTTGTAAAAATTTGGATGTGATAGTAACGTTACGTTCATTAAAGTTTATTCAAGAGTAGAACAGACGCGTTCGAATCGTACAAGTTGAGATATATACAATCCGTATGATGGAGCTACAGGAACGTCGCCACCAGGAAAAAGAAATTAGTAACAGTGAAATCGAAATCAGCCCTTTTATCATAAGTTTTAGTTTTAAATTTTCCAGAGTCAACGATGATAGATAGAACGAGAAATGGACAGTATTTAGAATCATTGTTTGCTTTATCAAGTTTCAGTTCTTGTGGGTAGACGAGGTCGACATAGTCTAAAAACTGGGGATTGTCAATTGAAGGATATCGTCGATATACCTACTGTTATCGTTGAATATTGAAATAAATTGATCTAAATATTTCTCTACAAATACATGTACATGGTAATACTAAGCAATGGAGGAACGCTTTTATTGTTGTTCCTCATCTTGAAGTCACCATGAGGACTTCAACTATGAGCTTCACTCATACCTCAAAACAAGTTCAAGACGGCCCTAGCACCGGTTTTAGCGGAATTCATTGTTAAATGTTTGCAACACGTACATCCATGATTGTTTACTCATGGATGCGGGATCGTCAACAAACATAAAATTTGCTGGGAAAGTGTTCTTACAACGTCTAACATCCATTGCCCTGACAAAAAGACCAATAGAAGACGAACACCACATTTAAATAACCACAGGGCATTAATCGAGGCAATACTAAGAAAACTTAGCATAATAAAATCATGAGATGTTGCACAATAATCAGGTGGTCTGAATAAAGATTTGAAATAACAAAATAATAAATAAATAAATAAATAAATAAATAAATAAAATGAAATAAAAAAGCAAAATTTGAAAGAATGATAGTGTGTCCATATGAGAAATACTCTCGAGATCAAGTTCACCATAACTGAAATGTATATAAAGCTTGAATCTCTCATAACAAGGGAATCAAAAGAAAAACATTTCTTTGAAATCTGTTGAAAAAAATGAAGGTAATTTGCACATTTTTCATTTTTGGACCATTTGATCCTTAACTCACAAAGTGTTATAAAAATCTGCTATGTTACTTTTCTGCAAAAAAAATCCAAGAAGAGAAAAAATAATAATAATAAACTGCGTCAGTGTCGGACTAAAATGTTGCGATTGCAAACATCTTAGATCTATGATTGGAACTAAAATCATTCATTTGATAGCAAGTGATGATCTTGGTAACATTCCTGGTTAAAATTATTTGGATTTATGAAATAGTTTACAGCTGTTTTCATGTTTTTACCATAGAGTTCAATATTAGAACTAAAATCAACCATGGCGACCATTTTTTGATTTCTGATAAGCACTAAAATTGCAAATGTGTACCAATGCCCACCTCATGGCAATGACATATGTACATGTATGTCAAGCTTGGTTTCATTAGCCTAGTGGTATTTAATAAGATGTTTTACTTCACCGACACCGACGGACGCTAAGTGATGACTATTTCTTACCGTTTTTATCGTTTTCATGAAAATAATAGTGAAAGTTGTTTTTTTATGAAAGAAGTATTCAACGGAATTGTGTTGAACACAAATATTGTAATGCAATAGTGGGCGACCATTTGATTTTCAGGGGAGGGCTTGGGCGATTTTGCCTAGAAAAAATATTTATTTTCATGGAAATCTCGAACAATTTATTTATTTTTACAGATGTCACGTCAAATTATTTATTTTCATTTGCAACAAAGAAATTATTCTTCAAATCAAAATCAAATTATTTATTCTCATGACAAATAGGATTATAATATTAATTTTCACTGGCATCAGGATCTAATTTTTTATTTACAAAATCGCCCCCCCCCCCTCCCGAAAATCAAATCGTCGTCCCCTTACAGAATGAAGTTTCGATATTAAGTAGTGTTACAACGTAAGATTACTTTCATAGCTATACTGAATGCAAATTTGCACCTCTTTAACTACCACAAATATTGTAATTTATTTCATATTTATGAGAATAACATTTGCATTGCACAAGGGCACCGCTTTGTGGGGTTTACAGCTTTATACAAATACTTTGACAATAATGAACAAAGGTTATGTGCACTTCGACCTGATATATATTGAGCTATTTATTGCTTTATAAATATATTTAAATGATAAATTGATATTAAATTTGAAATATTACATATATAGAAATACATTTCCTTTGATATGTTTCATAAGGTACGAAATCAAATGATTGGGTATACAAGAAAATGAGTTCATGCTCATTAAATTATGCTAAATATTGTAAAATTTATTGGTGAAATCAAAGACAATCGATTTATATTTTATTGGTATTTCCCATGTAGGTCTTGGTCTGAAATATTAAGAAAGAATTACCAAGTTCTCACGAATCTGTAGTTTGCACCACTATAGTGATGAGGAAAGTCAAACACACAAAATTTTTAAAGGTGCAATCAATGGATGTAGTGTTATTTTGAATAGTTGTTCTTAGATTGTGCAACTTTGGTTTATTTGATTTTTTCATATTTGTGAATCAAAAATAACTTCACTTGTCAAGAGCACTGTCTACTTTAATTGAAAGAAATTCGGATTAAACTTTATTGATAATGATCTGATATCCTGGTTTTTTTTTCAAGGTATTTCCAAATACCAAAATGAAACACTACACTGTTTCTTTAATTGTATGTACATGTTGTATATAAGTAAACGTGGATATAGTCAACAAATATTTCAGGAAGAGTAGAATGGTACAAGCTTATGCTTATAAAGTAAACCTCTCCGGTAGCTACTCAAAAGCAATTGCTATTGAAAGGTTGTAGACAGTGAAAAAAAATGTCAATCCCAGTACTAAGTAACAAAAGAATCTTAAATCACAGTTCAGACCAAAACCTGAATTTTTTCCACAAAGGACTGATATCTATTAATGATTTTTGTGGCCTTACGATGGAGTTTTAATGGCGGTCAAGGAAATTTCTATGCCTAATTCGAAAGTCTGCATAAATGGTGCTAGCTCTCGCGTAACGAATCAACTTCGAGAGATGGATTAAGTTATTAGAAAAAGATAGAGTTATTCCGTCCATGTAAATGGAATTTATAATTTTGAAATTTAAGTTGTCCCTTTTGTAAATTTTAGTACTGGGATCATCATTTTGGTCAAAATCGAGATGCAAGTCCAGAAAAAGATGTAGATCTGGTGATTTCTTTATCTCCTTTATCTCTAATTTTAGGGCATATATTGATTGGATGAATTGTGCAAAAGATACATTACTAATGGAAAAGAACGTTACCAATGTATCTGTAAATGCTATTGATGGATCTAGCTTATTTAATCTACAGGCAATTAAATGTCCCTGGAGATATTCAGTCTAAAAAGAACCAGTATGTTAATAGGAATCAAGTTCTCAGTGGTACACAAACTTTCTATCGATAAATCGAACCTCAACATGAAAACCAAACAAAAAAAAAACAATAAGAAAAATCAAGTACACTGCATACACACACAAGATTTCATCTCACCATATTTTTCCTTTTGAATTGATTTTTGAAAACAACGTGGATTTGTAACCTAATGCAACAAATGTTTTGAATCATCAGAGGCCTTTTGAATGATCACTTTGATTCCTGATTTTAGTTCATTATGAGGAAGCGTCGTATAGAGTGTAGAAAACTCAATTGGTTTTGAGAAAATGAAGCAGATTTAAGATTCTCCTTCCAATTGAATTTTGTACTACCCACTTGTGATTTATGTCACTTCTTGTATGGATAGTCTCACAGAATGCTGAATGCCTGCCAAATCTATTTAAAAATTGTAATGATAACTCACGAACGATGTTAGAAATTAGTCTTCATTGCAATATCATTTTACTTCCCACGACTGTATCAAAGCAAATCGGATAACAGTTGTGTTTTTAAAGCCTTTTGGTCTGATGTTTAATGTATAATCAGACTATATATGAGAAAACGACAGACGATTGCGCCGTGGAATAGTGTCCTTATGATCTGCAAAATTTTGCCATTTGATAATAAATAAGTAGCTTTTCACTTTCAGGGTCAAAATAATTCTAAGCAGTATTTATTAGACTTTTGAAATAGCCTTGCGATATACGAAACGAAAAAAAAAACCACACACACACAAGTAGTGCATGAAAAGAAAAACAAGACAAACAAAAAATGCAGATGCACAGGGTTTGGTAACATTTGACTAGTATAGGTAACTACTCTTGGAGAACAGATATAAAACACCAAGAAGAAGTAACAATCATTCTCAGTTAACCATCTGCTGAAGCACTTATAGAATATCAGTCATTCAACAAAGATTTAACAAGATTTAACACCAAACCAAACAAAAACAACAATTATGCAGATACACGTACCAACAAACGAAACTTGCATCTGAAGAAAAATTAGAGTATTCTGAAATTTAAGTCAAGAATCAGGAAAGGAAAAAGTTTTTCCAGCCAAATATATATATTACGAAACATTACCAACCAATAGCAAAGAAAGCCGATCATCAATTTCTTTGACTTCGAAAAAGCATTCGATAGCATGCAAAAACCAAGCTTATTGATTAAAAATAGTGAGGCAAAAATAGTGGAGCTCATACAGATTTGGAAACTCGTCAGACACTAATTCATCGAAAAATCTGGAGTGAGGCAATTTGTGTAATGTCGTTTCACCTGTTTGAACGTCTGAAAACATCAAGCAACAACACCAACATCTGTAACTACGAAGTTCTATCGGTTCTTTTGTATGGACAGAAAACTGAAGAATGACAGAAAGGACATCAAAGGGTCTCCAGTTTCAGTAACGGATGTCTCAGAAAAATATTAAATTTTTTTTTTGGCCAGGAAAGGTCTCTAACAAAGAGTTTTACTAAACAACAGGTTCAGATGACATCTATACACATCTAATGAAAAAACGATGGAGATGGATTGGTCATATGCTACGGAAACATGCATAAAACATTACCAGAGTAGCCCTGAGAAGGACATACGTAGAAAAAAAACGAGGACGCCTAAAAACAACTTGAAGACGTACGTAAAAGGCCGATATGAAAGAAATTGGTATCAACTTGGGAGACATAGAGAAGGAAATACTGAAAACGAAGGGATGAATAACCCAAGACCTTGCCCTATCTCCCCCATGGCATATCAAGAACTTGGAATGCAGTATTATTTTCTTATTACTTGTAATTACCTATTATTTCAGTTTCTTTCTTTCAAAACTTTTCCCTATTAACTTTTATTTTTATTTACAATAAAATCTAATTGGCAGAAAATAGCTGAAGATTAAATCTATTAAACCAAGATTTTTGTATTCAAAATTTACATTGATGTATTCATAATTCTGGAAAATATTCATTTTTGGGGGATTTATAGTGGATTAAATTCTTTTCTATTTATTATTACCATGAATAACAAACTGACGCTTGAAACATTTGGCCCAAACGTGCCCTATAATTGTATGTACACTTCAGTGCTTTTACATGTTTTATTTTGCGTGTTTATATATTAATTGTTATGTTTTGCAAACAAGAGGCTCTCAAGAGCCTGTATCGCTCACCTGGACCATGGCATAAAGTTTAGCAGAGAATACTTTTTTTCTTAAATTACAGTATTCTTGTTTGGTTTCCATGGCAACCGAAAGATCCACCATCCATTACAACCCATAACAAAACACCTTTCAAAAAAAAA
>MJUU01062668.1:42685-83417 GCA_002080025.1 Modiolus philippinarum
TATGTTCCAGATGGTGGCCATCTTGGATGAGGTACGGACCTGCCAGATACATTTTTTGGATGGGACCACCTAAGCACCATTGTGGGACCATTGTGGCTTATTTTGGTGCTAATAGGACTAGTAGTTTCTGAGAAGAGAATCTTTGAATGTATATTCCATATTTAATGCTTTCCATGTCTCTCATGTTAAAACTGTTTCCTGCTGGTGGCCTTCTTGGATATAGCACAGACCTGAAAAACACCTTTTTTGTAAGGGACCACCAAAGGACTATTGTGGCCAAGTTTGGTGCCAATTGGCTTAATAGTTTGAGAGAAGAAGAATTTTGAATGTGTTTTCCCATAGGGTCCAATGTATAAACTATGTTTCCAGCTGTCGGCCATCTTGGATATCGCGCATACCTGAAAAACACCTTTTTTGTAAGGGACCACCAAAGGACTATTGTGGCCAAGTTTGGTGCCAATTGGCTCAGTTGTTTCAGAGAGGAAGATCTTTGAATGTGTTTTCCCAAAGGGTCCAATGCTAAAACTATGTTTCCCGATGGCGGCCATCTTGGATATAGCGCGGACCTGAAAAATATCTTTTTTGTAAGGGACCACCGAAGGACTATTGTGGCCAAGTTTGGTGCCAATTGGCTGACTAGTTTCAGAGAAGAAGATCTTTGAATGTGTTTTCCCATAGGGTCCAATGTTAAAACTATGTTTCCCGCTGTCGGCCATCTTGGATATCGCGCTGACCTGAAAAAAACACCTTTTTTGTAAGGGACCACCAAAGGACTATTGTGGCCAAGTTTGGTGCCAATTGGCTCAGCAGTTTCAGAGCAGAAGATCTTTGAATGTGTTTTCCCATAGGTCCAATGTTAAAACAATATTTCCCGCTGGCGGCCATCTTGGATATCGCACGGACCTGAAAAACACCTTTTTTGTAGGGGACCACCCAAGGACTATTGTGGCCAAGTTTGGTTCGAATTGGCCAAGTGGTTTCAGGGGAGAAGATCATTAAATGAAAAGTTTACGCCGGACGGACGGACGGACGGACGACGGACGGACGGACGACGGACGCAAAGTGATGGCAAAAGCTCACCCTGGCATTAGCCAGGTGAGCTAAAAAGCATTAAAGCAGTAAAAAGTTTTGCTAGGGTAGGGCTTTGAATGTATAGTTATATATTTAATAAAAAAAAGAAGTTCAACGTTATATCACTGGATAACTACTCAAGTTTTGTGATTTCTAACAAAATTAATGATGGAGCCTTTAGCGAGTTTATTATATTGAAACTGCATAGTTAGAGTTGAAATCCAGTGATATTCGACTTGTTTGACCTGAAACCTATTTCTGATATGTTTAAAATCCATATTACAAAAGTGATCTTACAGTTTGTTTTTCGTTTGATTGTTTGTAAATTCGTTTGC
Organism: Modiolus philippinarum; assembly: GCA_002080025.1. Taxonomy (NCBI): domain Eukaryota; kingdom Metazoa; phylum Mollusca; class Bivalvia; order Mytilida; family Modiolidae; genus Modiolus; species Modiolus philippinarum. The sequence continues at coordinate 44,092 of MJUU01062668.1, forward strand.
TTTTGTATAAAATCTGAAACTCCGACAGGAATATACCGAAGATCAAAGTGTGAACGGTATTGTAATTTGTAACCTCATTAGAGTATTAAAAACGTAACTAATAGCGATCACTTGTGCAAATCTACCCACTTACCACCCGTTTCTTCAGTTCCTTGAAAATGAATCCCCATAAATACAAAGAGCAGTATTCTGTACATGATTTCATATCTGAGCGAGCAATGCAACTACATTCCGTCATGTTATAGTACAAATTCCACATTGCCGTTCCATTAATAGCCGTTTAAGTAATTTAATTGGTATAATTCGAAAACCATATTTATTTCAATTCTAAATCATATATCATATGATGTGGATCATAAAACTAAATAAGACATTATATGCGTTTAATGGTCAATCAGGTTGTTAACCTACGTATAAAATACAAATGGTATGATTTATTGCATAGGGCAAGTATGCACTGAATCCGAAGTAAATCCAATGATGTTGAAAATAAAAAAAGATACTACTTCGTTTAAATGTAATAAATTCATAGTTTTATTGCCATAGTTCTCATATACCATGCTCTCGTCATTAGCTTTTGTACTGGGCAGCGGAACGTTCTTTGGAAACTTATTACACAGAAACCTGTGTCATATGTAAACTTCGGCTAAAGAACAAAGAGATCATCCTGGTAGAATAAGCCAATGGTATGCAGTGTCGTGAAAAGTAATATTACTATTGAACAAAACTAATGTACTTGTACTGCTAAGAAGTTGCAGTTTGCCAAACCTGCTAATAATATTTGTAATTTTTGGTAGGAAGCAATCATAAGTATGAAACAGATTTCAAACAAAGATATGAGCTTGCTGATAGTTCTTCCAATTCTGGAGAGGGAGTAGAATTATTGCATTTTGAGAAAAACACGAGCGATGGGTTTTTTGAACGTAGGCCCCTGGCTCCAACACTAAGGTCCACTTTTTTTCCTTGCAAGTTCATTTGTACCTATTCATACCATGTACATGTACGATTGCTTTTTTAGAGAAGATTCTTATATTTATCTATCAGTGATTAGTAAAGTAAAAGGACGATTATTTTAACAATGAATATCGTTTATTCAAAGTCACGCCCATCCAGTTTAGTAAAAGACTAATGAAACAAAACAAAATATTGAGGTAAGTTATAAATCACGAATTACCAAAAACCGACAATAATTGACCGAATTGTCCATGAAAAGACAACGTTTGTTTGAAAAAGTCATTACTTTGCCCGATATGTATGCTTGTTGACCGCCCCGCATCCACGACAAAAAGAATAAATGGATGTAGCGTTATTCAACATTTAGCAAGTGAATTACGCTCAAACCGGTACTAGGGGCCGTCTTGAACTTACTATAAGGTAGGACTGTTTGCTCTTTCTTGAAGGCCTCATGGTTACTTCTAGATGAAAATCAACAATGGAAGCGTTTTTCAATTTGCTTAATCCTACCATGTATTTGTAGGGATTTTGTCCCATGTACATTTACTCCATATCCCTTTATTTTTTCATGTCAAGATTAATAATATAAATAATATAAAAATAATATTTGCTCATATAAAAGAAGATAGGTAAAAATAGTGAAAGTAGAGGATATGGAGTCAACACACATCAAACAAAGATGGTTAACTAGGCAAAAGAGAAATGCCTTTATGTTGTTATTCGTATTAAAATTACCGTATTGCCTTCAACAATGTCTCAACAATGAGCTTTGCTCATACCCCATAGTATTTTTCTGACACCCCTTAGTACCGGTTTTAGCGGAATACATTGCTGGATAAAAGTGACAACAATAGTCCGAAAAAATAAGAGGGAGAAAACGGTAAGGAAAATCCGTAAGACATACGACGACATCGCGAACACACAACCCAACACAGAACATTTTATGAAAGCCTTGGGACGGGCATTTTATAAATAAAATGGCGAGTTAAGCCAGGTTTAATGATGCATCAAACTCCCGCTTAAATGACGACTATCTTTAGCTTCTGTGCGCCCAGATTGTGTCAAATGTGGAAGTAATTATTTTGTCAGTCGTCATACAGGTAAAATGTGAAGGTCAAGGTGACTCCTAGACAACCCTAAGTAAGGGTTAGAAGGTTACTAAATTTTTCTTAACAATTAAGAAGTCGAGCCGACAGGCGAGACTTCTTAATTGTTAAGAAAGATTTAGTAACCTTCTAACCCACTTAGAAGGTATGTTTTACTCGAGACTCCCTTTTATGTGACAAGGTGTTACTTTATGATCTTTACAAATCAAAGACTATACGGTCAATATTTGTTAATCAGCAAAGATACAGGAAGAAGACAGTGGGTGTAATTTATTGCTCATCAAACTTTTGTCAAAATGATACTGAAAATTTGTTTTATTTTAACAAAAACATTCGATGTGAACGAGTCAAATTTACTGTGGTGAATATCAAAGATAAATATTCTGAGAATATAATATTTAATATGATTATTCCGGGTATAGTATATAAATCGAAAAAACGTCGTAGTAATTGATTGTTTCCGAATTGATATATCAAATTGTGATCAATGGATGGAAAATATACAGTTGTGTTGTGAAGAGTGAAAAAGTGAAAATTGAAATTTGGAAAAAAATAAGTTTCATCATAAAAATTGAAAATATAAAGTGAAGGAATGGAAAATGTGAAACAAAATTACAGCTTCAATGTGAAAATTGAAATTTGGATGAAAATTACTCTTTCACTGAAAGAGAAAGTGAAAAAAAAGAAAATTGAAATTTGGAAAAAAATGGAGCTTACATTTTTAAAAAGTGAAAATTGAAATTATCTCGTGGAATTAAATTTTGTAAGCAATAAAATTTTATGATGGATATTTTTATCACAACATTCCGTTTATTTATTTAGCAAATGATCCGCGACTAATCAGAATGATGCATTTCTAATCTCTAATGTGTTAAGTGTCTGTCTATTCTATTGTTCTGACTTGTATTAAGCAAGTTATTAAGATGAGTCAGTAGACAGATTCTTAACACTTTAGAGATGGAAATGCAGCATTCTGATTGGTCGAGAAGTAAAACATACCTTCTAAATATACAGATAGAAGAAGCTAAAACTTGAACAAACCGTCGCCAATAAAATTAAAACTGAATTATATGACCAATAAATTTCTTAGTTGTCAAATAACGCTACATAAGCCATTTTGTGCTAATTAAATTAGAATTACGAGCAAAATATATTTACTCCAAAGTTTATTATGTATACACGTACTTTTAACCGATTAACTTAACAGAATAATATCTTATTCTTAAGGGACTGAATAAATGAATAAATGCTGTGAGTCTTTTTGTGTATTTAATTTTTAGCCATTCGCCGCGCGTCGGGGGATGGTTTGGGTCCAGGGGGCGGGTTTGGCCCCGCCGCGGTTTTTGCGCCTGTCCCAGGTCAGGAGTGTGTTGGTCGTTGGCTTGTCCTTGTCTTCTTGTGAAATTTTAGTTTCTTGATGTTTGGGTTGTTGGATGTGGTTTGTTTCCGTTGAATTTTTCGCTTTTTTGCCTTTTTGGGGCCATTTGGAGCTTGCTGTGTGATGTGGGGTTCCTCGCTGTGTTGGGGACCGTGCGGTGGCTCCTGGATGCTTTGATTTGGGTCGTTTTGGCCTTGATGTGGGATGTTGTCTCTTTGACATTTACCCCATTTCCTTTCTTTTTCATAAATAGTTATTAATCTGTTGAATAAAAATAAAAAAAAAAAATGAGAAAATCGCGAGGAGCAAAAATTTGTCAGAAACTTATAAATTCAGTCAGCAACTAGAGGCTCAGAAACTGGGTCAACATCGTTTACCAGGCATAATACGTCAATTAATAAGGAACCAATACAGATCTGCTTGATACATAATCAGAAATTAATATGCTATAACCCTTTTGATAGTTTTAGATTACTGGAATATTATTTCACAGTGCTTCTATTCAGGTTGCTCATGGATAAGAACGGAATGAGCAATCTTTCTTTGTAATACATCAAAACCGTACAATTTTTACCAATTCGCTTCGAATTCAAATTATTAAATGTGTTCTGTGCACTCCATTTTAAGTATTCTAACATGCAATAAAGTCTGATTTTTTCCCTGGTATTTGCAGAAAATATGAGCACAATTTTTTTCCTAGAAAACCCAGTAATAAGACTTTACTTTGCACTTACAGCCATGTAAATCGAATTAAAACAAAAAGATCTTCTGATAGACTTCCGATAGATCATTCCAGACAAGTTTCGTTCCATTTACTCCAATAGTTTGAAAGGTGATCAGATTTCTTTCTCTTGTATCATATATCTTATGTTAACCAAGATATTTGGCACTGACGGCAACATTGTGGTTTAATCATCAGTACAAAAAATCTTTCCAAGCATCATTTCATTATTTGATTCATTTGTTCCGAAAAATATTACAAAAGAATATCCAGAAAGACACAGTGATAAAAAATTGTTTTCTTCTAATAGCATGTTGTTCATGTTACCGAATAAATATTTCGGACCGCATTGCGTTATTCAATACCCAATACAGTATAAATCGATTCACTTCGAATGTAATAAACTTTATTTCATGCCTGCGATTACAATCATTACAGATTAATTTGCAGATATGTTTTTTCATACTACCCTCTCTCTTCCATCCACGTATGTTGAAATGATGACCTTCCACGCATCATTTTAGTAATACGGAAATAATTTCAAAGGGGATGATCCAACCTTTTTATCCCAAAGGGTCCTATGTGAATCAATTTTCCATAGAGATGATTGTTATTTAACCAGAAACAAATGGGCAATTTTTGTTAAGAGTTGTCAATTAATCATTCCATTCAGTTGATTAAATTTGCTACATCTGTTTCCGATTCTGAAGATTAAGATGATGCTCTGCAGAAGAGAAATCACTCTAAGAGAAATGCAATGGATCATCACTATATCGTCTGATTCAGTTTGCTTAAGTAGTTGAAGAGGATATGATCAAAATATGTTCCAATAGAATCCAGTGTTAAAACCGAACAAACAAAATGAGCTTTCACTGCTTCGGGCTTTCAATACACCGTGTAATTTAATTTTGTACAACTTGCGCAAGTAGTTTCAAATGAAATGATAAGAATGTGGAGATGGCGGACGGACGTCGGACGCAAAGTGATTGCAAATGAATTCATATGACCCTATGCGAAAAAGGAACTGAAAACGTAAAAAGGGTCAAACATATTCCGATATTTATATACGATTGGGAATAAAACAAATAATCATACCTGCATCACTGAAAGTCATTTTGATTTGAGCCAATATCAATAACAATTTTAAAGATTGTAACATATTTATCATTAGGCTGTTCCTACAGCTAGCAATTTGTCTCCCGACTGTCCTTATATACTTATTATTAAGAGAAACGTGACTGGCTTTTGCATAAAAAGCAATTAGTCGCTAGGTTTCATTTTGTATATCTCTACACATTTTTTTCATCAATCTAAATTTAATTTTATTTTTAATGGCAATCTGACCAGTGCCTTCAAATAAAACATGACCGTAGGCGGTGAACATAAGTAGTACAATCTATATCTTTTATTTCTCGTGTGATATTCATATGTTATTGCATTTTATTGAGTGAACTTAGCAATGTATTAAATTGCATAACAAATTTGATTTCAAAGAAATAAGATCTTTAACCTTTGAATGTACCTTGAATGCTGTTAAAATCCTTTCAAAGGTGTATTTTAACACAGAATGTAGGTACACCTCTATTAAAATCAAAATTGTAGTAACAAAGATTATATTTAATGACCATTTTATATTACAAAATACTTCAGAAAATCGTCTTTTAATTTAAAATTACTGAATGTCTGCAATGAATATGTTCTACCGATTGTAATTCTATTGTAATAAAATACCATGATATTAAGGGATGCGTATATACACCGCGAAATGATCAAATAAAACAAAATAAAAAGAGGTGATTAGATGAAAGGCATTAATGAGCCACAATTAATGTTTCTGTCTTGAATGTGCATTGTGAGCAATGATCTTTACTGTCAAATTACACGGATGATTCATATTTTTTCACTGCTATAAAGTACATTGACGAATCAAAATTGGAGGGTCAAAGTGAAAATCGAATTTAATTTATTTCATTTATCAAATATCCTTACTGCTAATCGTCTCACTAAAATACTCTATCATTGATTATTTTCTTTTCAAGATATTGGACTTGAAACTAGTAGTATACCTGTATTGGTAGTTATGCCCCGCCACGAATGTAGAAGGGGCATATAGATTTACCCTTATCTTCTGTACGTCCCAATGTTAAGAATGTTCAGTTTCGTGTGTAGGTGCATTTATTAGCAAGCTCTTGTAGTATTTTGATAATATTACATCAGTATATGCACCTTTATTAGTACTGCCAGATTCACCAACAATTGGAGGTCCATGTCTTACATTTTTTGGTTAAATTTTGCGTCCATTTCTCAACAACTACGCATGGTATCAATATGATTTTTCATCAAATTAATTGCCTTGATGAGTACTACCCAAAACAATGACAGTTAGGTGACTTTAACCTATATTTTACGCTTGCGTAACTTTTATTAAAGTCCATTTCTCATCAACCATACATGGTATCTCAGTGGTGTTGCATTAAATAAATCAACTTGATGAGAAACTCTAAATCCGGGACAATGAAGTGTCTTTGACATACAGTTTTTGCTTGAGTGACTTTTGGTAAATGTTGTGTTTTAAGTCCCTTTCTCATCAACTACACAACATATCGTTATGATGTTCATGAAATAACTTATCTGAATGAGAACTACCACTTTCTTGGACAGTTTGTTGACTCTGACCTCCATTTTAGGCTTGATTTACTTTATTAAATAATTTCGTTACCACTTTATAATTTTCATGATAAATACTACATAACGCATGAATAATTTTAAAATCTGACCATATTTAATATTTCAGAGACATTAGTTGGGTATTTTTTTATCAATTTCCATTATTCAGAAAATATTTATTGAACAATCATCTGTATTGGTATTTCCTGATTTTTCCATCACAATTCAAGTGACGGTTAACTAAGTTTTATGTCTGATTGACTAAGGTTATCTTTTTTGAGATAAGTCGGCAGGGCATCCATGTATTATAGACACATTCTCTAGTTTTATTTGTATGTTTATTATACAACAGGGAAACGGGACAGAGAAATGAGAGTTTGGTGCCCGTAACCAGGTTTCATTATACCGTCGATAGCTCTTACTTGTACCGGTACATAGTCGGGTAATCCCGAGTTCCTATTTTTGTTTACGTTTGTCTTTTGTCCTTCTTTTGTGCTTTTCTAGTTCAAATCTCTTGTGGACTGTGGCCTGTGATTGTACACTCCCGCCATTGTAGTTGTTAACTGTTATCCTTTATCTTTAATGTTGGAAGATACAATGTATACTAGATCTAACATGGAGTGATCTTATCTAAACATGGAGCCTAAAAGATAACAAAAAAATCTAAACATGGAGCCATCGTATCTAAAGTACAAGCCTTGTTCCTGGCAATGACGTTTGCTTTTTAACATATCATTCCTTGCATGACGTTAGATGCGTCGCTTTCCCTGTCAACGCACCGGATCTTACTTCCTACGAAGGTAACGTGAAAATGTGCAGGTATTTTGCCGATTATGCTACAAATTATACAGGCAAGATAACAGTAAACACCTACAATGGCCGAAAACTACAATCACATGCCATTATCCACAGAGGAACAGCACCAGAAAAAAACAAATAACAGACTAAAGACCAAAGTAACGATAGGAACTCGGGATAGCCGGACTTGGTACCGGCAATAGCAAAAGCTAGCGGTAGGGTTAAATCAGTTTATGGGTACCCAACCCTTCCTATTCTCTATCCCGCTTCCCTATAGTATAATGAACATACGAATTAAACCCATTAAAGGTAGACTACTAACTCTATGACCACTATCTTTAAAAACAAAATAATATATGACTAAACGTAATTTAGAAAGATGGGTCAAAGAGTGCTCGCCGCTAAACTGCTGGTTAGCTAAAGGAATATAGTCTGCTGGTAAAACACTGTTGCACTACGCTACAAAACCTTCACATTATGATCAGAAAAGAGAAAAACTTGCTGATGAAAACAAATGATGTCACATTTCAAACGAATCCAATTGCAATTATTGAAAACAATATAAAATTAATATTCCTTCTCATTTTATAAAAAGAGGATATGGGTGTAATAACAAAAATATCGAACAGAAGTGTCTTGAGCAAAAGTCCATAAGACAAGAAAACAAAGAATATGTGGAAACGACCGAAAAAATTGTCGACCACATTTGTTCTGATGATCGTTAGGGGCATTTCAAACGAAATGGTGGGTTCATCGGTCTCATGGGACGCCAAACCTCTCCTTCCATTCCGATAGTGTCCGGTAGAAACTCAACAGCAATTGCTATTAAAAGGTCATAGACAGTTTAAAAAATTGTTCATATCAGTATTAAAAAGAATGTGTGAATCAGATTTCGGACTGAAAGGGGCTGATAACTATTTACGAACGTTTTAATGGTATTAAACGAAAATATTTAATTGTGAATGAAAGGATATGGAGGAAATACCTTTTTAAAACAAGAGGCGCTCAAGAGCTTGTATCGCTCACCTGGACCATGGCTGACATAGATAAAAAGCATTTCCAATAGGAAAAACAAAACATAAAATTTAGCAGAAAACTTTTTTTTCTAAAATTACAGTATTCTTGTTTGGTTTCCATGGCAACCGAAAGCTCCACCATCCATTAAAACCCATAACAGAACTCCATTAAAAAATGGCAGGGGTTCCCTTTATATTCAAGGCAATACATACTGCTTGAATTAAAACATTCGGACCAAAATTCAAATAATAATTCAATAATTTGGGCAGGGGTTCCCCTTAAAATCTTTAGGGCCAATGTAAAAACTATGTTCCGGCTGGTGACCATCTGGGATGAGGTACAGACCTGCATGATACATTTTTTGGATAGGACCATCTTAGGATCATTATGGCTTAGTTTGGTTTTAATTTAACTTGGATTTTCTGAGAAGATGATCTTTGAATGTGAAAAAGAAAGGAAATGGGGTAAATGTCAAGGAGACACCATCCCATATCCAGGTTAAAACAACCCAAAACAAAGCATTTGGGGGTCACCGTACGGTCTTCAACACAGTGAAGAACCTCACACTATATAGCAAGCCCTAAATGCCCCCCCCCCCCNGTAAGAAAGTAAATAAATCAATGGAGACAAACCACATCTAATAACCCGAATATCAAGAAACTAAAATTTTATGATGAGACAAGTAATTTCCATAGGGTCCAATGTTAAAACTATTTTCCCTGGATGAGGTACGAACTTGCCGGATACCTTTTTTGGAAGGAAAAGGGACCATCTAGGAACCATTGTGACTAATTTTGGTTATAATTAGACTGGTAGTTTCTGTGAAGAAGATGTTTGAATGTCTTTTCCACAGGGTCCAATGTTAAAACTATATTCCCCGCTGGCGACCATCTTGCATGAGGTACGGACCTGGCGGATACAGATTTTAAAGGGGACTACCAAAGGACTATATTGTGACCAAGTTTGGTCCCGATTGGCCCAGTGGTTTCAGAGGAGAAGAAATGAATAAAAAGTTCACGACGGACGGACGACGGACGCCAAATTATGGCAAAAGCTCACCCTGGCATAGCCAGGTTAGCTAAAAAGCGGTCACGGAGATAACTATGTCGAATGAGAAAGTATGTATGATTTGCGCTAGCTCTCGCGTAACGAATCAACCGTGAAACATACACTGCGAAGGCAGGATAGCCTGGAATATTACCATCAATTTAGGGGAATTGTTAATTTTGAACTTCAAATTCGCAATTGTTGTTGTAAATTTTTTGAATTACTGAAATGGCAATTTTGGTCAAATTCAAGATATAAGTCACACAAAGATGAAGATATGGCGGATTTTGTTGTTTCCTTTATCTCTTGTTCTTGAGGATATATCAACGGGATTCATTTCGCGAAAAATAAGTTATTAAATTGAAAGAACATCATCAATGTATCTATAAGTGAGACTGAAGGATCTTGCATCTTTTATCATATGATGTTTTACGAGTACCTGAAGAAATTCAGTTTTGTAAGAGTATAAAAAGAAGTCTACGAATAGAGAAGTGCAATCTGTGCTAAATGGTATACCAATTTGTTGTTGATAAATAGTACCTGCAAATGTGACAAATATATTATGTAAAATAGAAAGACAATATTAAAGAAACAAGTTGTTTTTCCTGGCATATTCATTGTCCGTGAACTACATAGCGGACTTTAATGAAAGCCTAAATAAAGCAAACAAAAATTCAAGGTTTCATTGACGACCTACCATGTAACGGGGGATAAACCTTACTGGACAAGATCGTGTGTGCAGCAGACCAAAACCATTTAGAATGCAATCAATAAATATAATGATAATATTTTGCCAATAAACCATGATTTCTAATTTCAAAGCATGAGCATATTCATTATTAATGATTTTTGAACATTCCGAATATAGAATATTTAAAAAGTAAGTCTTACTAAATGTATATTTCAATTAAAACTACAAAGCATTGAAAACTTACTTTCTCACTTTTTAAACAAAGATTCTTTAATATTCTTACAAAAAATGTCTCGATATAAATAGGAACAAGAGACTCTCAAGAGCCTGTATCGCTCACCTGGACCATGGCTGACATAGATAAAAGGCATTTCCAATAGGAAAAACAAAACATAAAATTTAGTAGAATACTTTTTTTTCTTAAATTACAGTATTCTTGTTTGGCTCCCATGGCAACCCAAAGATCCACCATCCATTTAAACCTATAACAGAACAATATTCAAAAAAAAANTTGGGCAGGGGTTCCCCTTATTATCAAGGTAATACATATTGCTGAAATTAAAACATTCAGACCACAATTCAAATAAAAATTCAAAAATTTGGGCAGAGGTTCTCCTTAAAATAAATAAGGCCAATGTAAAAACTATGTTCTAGATGGTGGCCATGTTGGATGAGGTACAGACCTGCCAGATACATTTTTTGGATGGGACCACCTAAGCACCATTTTGGGACCATTGTGGCTTAGATTGGTTCTAATTGGACTAGTAGTTTCTGAGAAGAGGATCTTTGAATGTATATTCCTAGGGTCCAATGTTAAAACTATATATCCACTGGTGGCCATCTTGGATGAGGTATGGACCTGCCAGATACCTTTTTAGGAAGGGACCATGTAAGGGCCATTGTGACTAAGTTGGGTTATAATTGGACTTGTAGTTTCTGAGAAGATCTTTGAATGTCTTTTCCATAGGGTCCAATGTCAAAACTATGTTCCACTGGCGGCCATCTTGGAAGAGGTACAACTGGCGGCCATCTTGGATCAGGTACGGACCTGGCGGATACCTTTTTTGGAAGGGACCATCTAAGGACCATTTTGACTAAGTTTGGTTATAATTAGACAGGTAGTTACTGAGAAGAAGATCTTTGAATGTCTTTCCCATAGGGTCCAATGTTAAAACTATGTTCCCCGCTGGCGGCCATCTTGGATGAGGTATGGAAATGCCGGATATGTTTTTTGGAAGGGACCATCTAAGGACCATTGTGACTAAGTTTGGTTATAATTGGACTAGTAGTTTCTTAGAAGATCTTTGAATGTCTTTCCTATAGGGTCCAATGTTAAAACTATGTTCCCCGCTGGCGGCCATCTTGGATTAGATACGGACCTGCCGGATACATTTTTTAAAGGGGACCACCCAAGGACTATTGTGACCAAGTTTGGGTCCAATTGGCCCAGTGGTTTCAGAGGAGAAGATCTTTGAATGAAAAGTTTACGACAGACGACGGACGGACGGACGGACGACGGACGCCAAGCGATGGTAAAAGCTCACCCTGGCATAGCCAGGTGAGCTAAAAAGGCCAAAAATAACATTGATATATCAGTATGTTTTGTTATTTCAATACAAACTTCGCATTGTACTCTCGGCCTTTTTCGCATCCGCTTTGAAATGTAGCTAAGCTTTGAATTACAAAAACAGGAAAACAGCAAACACCTACAATGGCTAGGAACTACAATCACATGCCACAATTTACAAGCAAACTGCACCAGAAAAACAATAATGAAAACAAGAGACAAACATAAATAACGATAGGAACTCGGGATAGCCGGACTTGGTACCGGCACCAGCAAAAGCCAGTGGTAGGGTTAAACCGGTTTATGGGTACCCAAACCTCCCCTTTCTCTATCCCGTTTCCCTATAGTATCACAAATACGCGAATAAAACCCAATAAAGGAAAGCAATTTCTCCTCATGCAATGCTCACTTAATAGGCTGTTTTTACTATTGCTTTTAGATCAAAAAACAAGGTAATAGGTTCTAGTTTATCATTCCGTGACATGTTCACTTGTTTCATTTTTTTGTTGTTGTATTTTTGGCACATAAAAAGTGGACTTGGCCAAATGCAAAAACATAAATTTCTTAAACTTTATTTTCATTTATAGGCAGGGTAGAAATCATTAACAGACAATATATCTCCAAAACTTTTAATTGCAAAGTATAATTGTTCGGACCCTTCACATAGAATAACTCACATTTTCATCATGTTTAAGAAAAAAGAAATTGTTTGTATATTTCTACCAAGGAAGTACTCTAAATTTATGCAATGTATTCAAATAATGTTGTAGTTACATAAAAGTTTATTTTTCAAAGATACGTCAACCTTTTTTTTGTCATAAGTATTTAAGGAGGAGATAATTTAAAAAAGCACCATAATTTTTCTGCAGTATATGCGAAAAATCAAAATCCTAAACATATTTGGCTTATGTTTTCCGAAATGCTTCTCTATATTAGAGGAAAACTGACAACCAAATAAAATCGATCAAAACTGGTAAAGACAAATTTTTATTGATTCTTTTGAATGCATTTCCTCATGAAATCTGTCAAAATTTCAATGGTTTATTAAGATGCTTCTTTGGTAGAGAAGCTGTTAACAAAATATAAACCAAATTTGTTACGGGCTTGTGGGAAGGACATGGACCTCTAACACATGACTTGGGAAGATAAACTAGAGGCTCAGAGACTGAGCCTGTATAGCTCACCTGACAAAATGCTTCTATGCCATGCATGACCAAAAAAGATGTATTTTACCAATGAGGTCAATGAGGTCTAATGTTGAGCTATGTTCTCCATTGGCACAAGTGTTTTAGTCTGATCCTATTGAAATGAGTTATCTTTGCAAAGGACCTTCAATACACCATTCCATCACAGTTTAGTTAAATTTACTAATAGAGTTTCAGAGAAGATAATGAAAAGTATAGTTTTCACATACCGCGCTACGATGTTCAACTATGTTCTGCACTGGAGGCCACGTTTTTTGTTGGATCGAAATGAAATGAGCAAATTTTGTAAAGTACCTTTCGTACATCATTCCTGTAAATTTGGTTGAATTTGCTTCAGCAGTTTCAGAGGAGAGGATTAAAATGTGACTTTTCCCATAGGGTCCATGGTTAAACCTAAGTTCCGCACTGGCGGCCATGTTTTTTTTCAGATTGAAATAAAATTTGCATTCTTTGTAAAATACCTCTGGTACATCATTTCTGTAAAGTTTGGTTGAATTTGCTTCAGTCCTTTCATAGGAGAAAATGAAAATGTGATTTTCCAATAGGGTCCAATGTTTAACCATGTTCCGTGCTGGCGGCCAAGTTTTTTTGTCAGATCAAAAGGAAATGAGTAATCTTTGTTAAAGACCTTAATTACATCATTCCTGTAAAGTTTGGTTGAATTTGCTTCAGTGGTTTCAGAAAAAAAGATTAAAATTCAAATATCAAACCTAAGTTCTGCGCTGGTGGCCATGTTTTTATTGGATAGGAAAGAAACAAGCAATCTTAATTAAGGACCTTTAGTACATCATTCATATAAAGTTTGGTTGACTTTGCTTCAGTCGTTTCAGAGCAGAAGATGAAAAAGTGATTTTCCCATAGGGTCCAATGTTAAACCATGTTCCGTGCTGGCGGCCATGTTTTTTGACGGATTGGAACGAAAAGAGCAATCATTGTTAAGGACCTTTAGTGCATAATTCCTCTTAAGTTTGGTTGAATTTGCTTCAGTGGTTTCAGAGCAGAAGATGAAAATGTGATTTTTCCAATAGGTTCCAATGTTAAAATTAAGTTCCACGCTGGTGGCCATGTTTTTTTTTCAGATCGGAACAAAATGACCCACAGGGTCTAATGTTAAACCTAAGTTACGCGCTAGCGGCCATTTTTTTTGTTGGATCAGAACGAAATGAGCAAACTTTGTAAAGGACCTTTCATACATCATTCCTGTAAATTTGGTTGAATTTGCGTCAGCCGATTCAGAGAAGAAGATAAAAATATGATTTTCCCATAGGGTCCAAATTGTTAAACCATGTTCCGTGCTGGCGGCCATGTTTTCTGTCGGATTGGAAGGAAATGAGCAATCACTGTTAAGGACCTTTAGTACATCATTCCTGTAAAGTTTGGTTGAATTTGCTTCAGTGGTTTCAGAGCAGAAGATGAAAATGTGATTTTTCCAATAGGTTCCAATGTTAAAATTAAGTTCCACGCTGGTGGCCATGTTTTTTTTCAGATCGGAACAAAATGAGCAAACTTTGTAAAGGACCTTCCATACATCATTTCTGTAAAGTTTGGTTGAATTTTCTTCAGCGGTTTCAAAGCAGAAGATGAAAATATAATTTTTCCCATAGAGTCCAATGTTAAACCATACTCCGTGCTGGCGGCCATGTTTTTTGTCGGATCGGAACGAAATGAGCAATCATTGTTAAGGACCTTCCATAAATCATTCCTGTAAAGTTTGGTTAAATTTGCTTCAGCCGTTTCAGAGCAGAAGATGAAAATATGGTTTTCTCATAGGGTCCAATGTTAAACCATGTTCCGTGCTGGCGCCCATGTTTTTTGTTGGATCGGAACGAAGTGAGCAATCATTGTTAAGGACCTTTAGTACATCATTCCTGTAAAGTTTGGTTGAATTTGCTTCAGTGGTTTCAGAACAGAAGATGAAAATGTAATTTTTCCCATAGGAACCAATGTTAAACCTAAGTTCTGCGCTGGCGGCCATGTTTTTCGTCAGATCAGAAGGAAATGAGCAATCACTTTTAAGGACCTTTAGTAACTCATTCCTGTAAAGTTTAGTTGAATTTGCTTCAGCCGTTTCAGATCAGAATTTCCCATAGGGTCCAATGTTAAACCATGTTCCGTGCTGGCAGCAATGTTTTTTGTCGAATCGGAAAAAATGAGCAATAATTGTTAAGGACCTTTAGTACATCATTCTTATTAAGTTTGTTTGAATTTGCTTCAGTGGTTTCAGTACAGAAGATGAAAATGTGATTTTTCCCATAGGGTTTAATGTTAAACCTAAGTTCCGTGCTGGCGGTCGGATTGGAACGAAATGAGCAATCTTCGTAAAGGACCTTCCATACATCATTCCTGTAAAGTTTGGTTGAATTCGCTTCAGTAGTTTCAGAGGAGAAGATGAAAATGTGAAAAGTTTAACGGACGGACGACGGACGCCAAGTGATGGCAAAAGCTCACACTTACCCTTTTGGTCAGGTAAGCTAAAAAAGGGGAATACCAGGAAACATAAAAGGAAACATCTACAATAACTGAAATTACAATTATATGCTGCAATTTGCCAGGGAAAAAAATAAAAAACACAAATAAGACAAAAGACAAACGTGAACAACGATAGGAACTCGGGACAGCCGGACTTAATACCGGCACTAGCAAAAGCCAGCGGTAGGGTTAAACCGGTTTATGGGTACCCAAACCTACCCTTTATCTGTCCCGTTTTCCTACAGTATAAAAACACAATACAGGTAGACTACTAACTCCATGACTACAATAAGGGATAAAATATTGCTAAAAATTGCACACGATATAACAAAACTACTACAAAAAAGGTGCTGTTAGAGTTATATTTCTTTAATCGGCAATTGTAGATGAAGATTAAAGTGGGGAAGCTAACAACTGGCCAACATTGTTCATAATAGTAAAGTTGTGGTATGAAGTATTGCACTTAAAAAATCGTTGCTTGAAAAAAAAAACAACAAAATTGGAAACCAAATGAGTAGTCATGACTTAACAGCGAAGGATATATCGGTTTAAAACAAGACCGTAGGTTGTAAAAGGGTTGTATTCCTGTTTTTGTTTTAAAGACATCTAATTGATAAGAATCTGGTAAAATGAAAATATTTGACTGAGAATCCATTTCTAGTATGCTCTATAAATAGTACTTTCATTGATAGTATGTGTAAAACAAACTAAACAAAATAATTGCCAATGACAATGACTGAATCTGTTTACTGTAGGGGCACGTGTCAAACTTTGATTTCGGCTGGAATGAAATAAATGCATGCATTCGAGATGGGTACTGTCAAAGAATGATAATGATTTCAAAGAGCTATTTGCAAAATATAAATATAAACTTGTTTATGAAAAGTTTTTACGACTTGCAGTTGTCTAAATGTTTACACACAAAGTCCAAGTATTCAAAGTATGCCGTTGTTTAGATTTCAGTTGTGTCTATATCACACCGTCCTTTCAAAATATCAATTGATTGTCATCTAGTTACTGACTATAGCAATACTTACTTGCTAGTAGTGAACATTAAAAATGCTAATGCTTAAATATAAAAACAAATGTGCTGGTGACAGCAACAATAAAAGCGTTGTTCATTTACTCGTTACCTTTTTTTTTTTTTCGTCCGGTCATGTCTATGGGCAATTTTAAAAAACTGAAAATTTTTAAAATGAATCTTCATATTTATTAATATATCTTTTAAAACATCAGATATGTCTGAAACCCTACCAATGAATTGTGTCAGATCCGTCCGCATCATTGGCGGATCCAACGAAAAGGGAGGGGGTTCCGGGGGTTGAAACCCCCTTTTTTGGACAATCATGTATTTTTAATAAATATTCTGGTGTTTCACTAAGAAAGAAACCTAAAAAATTTTGCGCCTTGCTCCACTCGGCGATATTTCATTTCTGTTCTTATTGGACCCCCCCCCACCTTTTTCAAATGCCTGCATCCCCCGTCTGTGCATAAAATTTACACAATGTGTATGGGATCGTTTCAAAGGTATATAAAACTCAGCAGTGTTTCGAACCCTTTTTTCGTCTTTCAAGAAAAATTGCAAACCAGAACACTGATGACATATTACATCACACCTCATTAATGCATATATGGATAGCTCAAGACAAAATAATGGAATGGATTGTCTTTACTCAACAATGTATGCCTTTTAATAAAAATTCATTGAAATAAAATTTTCTTAAACAAGGCAATTTTGTCATAATTAAGGCAACACATACTACAAAATCTATTTAGAAGCGACTAGCCTCCTTAGAAATATATGTAAAGATTTATAAAA
Source organism: Modiolus philippinarum (assembly GCA_002080025.1). Taxonomy (NCBI): domain Eukaryota; kingdom Metazoa; phylum Mollusca; class Bivalvia; order Mytilida; family Modiolidae; genus Modiolus; species Modiolus philippinarum. The sequence continues at coordinate 61,531 of MJUU01062668.1, forward strand.
AAATACATATGAAGTAAATACACATGAGATAAAGGCACAAACAAGTTAATACATGACATTGGAACAAATTTTTTATTGTTGTTCTTCATCTTGAAGTCACTATGAGGCCTTCAACGATGAGCAATGCTCATACCTCATATATTAACATGAAGACGGCCCTGTATGGCTGTAATGGACTGATGCAAACCGGAAGCAGCATTTGCCAGTGCAGCTATAGTAGATTTTTGTCAAGGTAGTCGATAATAGCAAAATAACATGTGATTAAAATTTGTAATCATTAGGAATGAATAAAAAAATATTGAAAATAATAGAACATTGCAGATGGCAAACAAAAATTCACATAAACAAAATACACTCAATAAGCAAATAAATAGATTGTGTTCAGAACATAGCAGATGGTAAACTGATATTCACATAAACATAATAAATAAATGGATTCTGTATTTTGCAATTAAATCGCTGAAATATGCATCAAAAGCTATACATTGACAACTTCTTAATTAAATTTGTTTATGTATCTTGTGACCACAGTGACCAGACAATGAAGACTTATAAATGGGGAATTTGGACATTAATTTATTGAATGAAAACTGTAAAGGATCAATAACACCAACAGATTAAAATAGATATTTGGTCAAGTGTAGGTGGATAAACGGATATCAAAGATAAAGGTAGTTCGAGCCTAATAAATATATCTAACAGAATTTTTTTCATTTTAAGATAGCCAATTTATCCAAATAATAAAATAAAAAGACATGTCCGCGATCATCTTTTTCTGCTATCAGGGTTTGAAAATAAGACCAGATTCAGTATTTTTCAGCAATATTTACAAAGAAAATATAGGGAACTGTTAGAACATGCTTATTGTTTAGCTTTCATAGGAAATAAATATCGGATAGATTTTTAATTTTTTTTTATATTTCAGAGGAATACATTATAGCTATATGTTGAGCTGAAAAAATTTATATGTCACCGTTTGATTAAGAGAGATATTTTATATAGTTTACGAAATATACAATATTTACGGGGAAAGGGAGCTAATTCGCGGGAAAGTGTACGTCAATCTAGTACAACGTCACAATTAAAAGTCCAAATAGGGAATATTCCGGCTTGAAAATCAACTAAATTCCACATTCTTCTTGTGTTTCGCAAATGCGTCAATCGAATGCGCCGGGTATTAGTGTCAAACTACCTTAAGTAGGAATAGACAAATTTTTTTCACGAATTCAGATTGTTAGGTTGTACATTTGTAGTTTCTTATTATTGAAAAAAAGTAAAATTATCCAAGAATAAGTACATCCAATTAGTCATACACTTCATATGAGGTGTACGTAGCCCCTAAAGTGCCACGAGAAATAAGTGGTGCACACCATTTTCAAAAACTCTCGTGCGCTAGACTTTAAATCTTGGGCGCATACGACTCTTAATCTAGTGCATTGTCTCAGTTCGTGTGTTAATCTACCTTAACACCTTCATCGATAAAGACCTAATATTAATATACATTTATGTATGTATGTTTTCTTACAATTGACTTGATGAGTGCCCTGTGTTTGTCTTTAAGTGGTAATCGTCCACTAGCTTTAAGACACTAGTGCTTTTGTTGGGCAACGGATGACAGTGATTGAAAGAGCGCTTTGTCAGTTTAATTCATGTTTGTTGACAATCCCGCATCCATGACCAGAAAAGACATGTATGTCGCGTTGTTCGCCAATTAGCAAAGAAGTCCACTCAAACCTGTGCTAGCGACTGTCTAACTTACTATGAGGTATAAGCAAAGCTCATTGATGAAGGCTTCATGGTGACGTCAAGATGAAGAACAATAAAAAAGCGGTTTGTTTTGCTTGTTTTACCGCGTATTTGAAGAGACTTTGTCTCATGTGTATTTACTCCATATCCTTTCATTCACCATGTTATAACTTGTGTGATAGTTGTCATTTATTGTCAACTTATATGGTGCAAAACAAGATCCTTTACAAAACAGTAAGTATATTGTATGTACAGAACAATTATTCTTTTTTTCCGAATTTTAGAAAGAACCGAATTAAGTTCTATTCGAGGAAAAAATCAACTATATGTAATGGGAGATAACTCAAACTGTTAATCAGAAGATAAAGGCCACAATTATTTAGAATACCATTTACCATTTGTTACTTTCAGAACATTAGTATCTTTCCATATGTAATTTTTTATTACCTTCTAGAAAATATAAGACAATTGAACATTGATATTTACTAAAAGTAACAAAAACGGATAAAAGCATGAGAAGATTAAGCTGGCTATTGCTTGTAAACGATGATTCTTTGCTTGCGGAGAAATGATTAAATTCTACAGAAATTGTCTTATAGAAAAGGGAGTAACGCTGAAATTCTTGTGCGTTTTTAGCGCAAAGGAATATTCAGCACGTAATTTGGTCCGGGTCCGAGAAACCGATCACTTTTTCTTTATTTTTAGAACATATTTATGAGGGTGATTCGATCGTCAAATAAAACTTTTTATGGCAATTAGTCAGGTTATTTTTTAGTCTAATGGCCCATGACATTCTTTGCTCTTAGAAGACACAAGCTGTAGAACTCGGCCATATGCATAACCAAATTTTCATGAAATTCGCTTTCATTTCTAGATATCAGAGAATGTCAATTGTTTAATAAAAAAAGAAATAGTTATAATTTCAAAGAATAATTATGAACATAATTATTTTAAAAAAAAGAAAAACGAAGCAGAGGATGGTGCACTTATTTGTTTGTGTAGCACATTTACATAATTAAATCAGGAAAGTACTATTCATGTCTTCAAGTGCAGTGGATGTATTGAAAATATTGTGTGATAACATATCACAAAAATACATCATCCCTTTTATTATTGTCATACAGATTTACGGAGGAGATAATTAAAAATTGTACCGTAATCAGACAGGTAAATACGTCTTAAAACTTGTTTGATTAACAAAACACTCTGCAACAGACATTTCTCCGGTTGTCACGAAAAACTTGTGGTTTTCAAATTGATACAAAAACACATTTTGATGTTACATGTACCTGTATAATTACTTGTAATATTTGTTTACAATCTCCTCATAAAAAGAAACTTCTATTCTTGAAACATTAAAAGTCATAGAGTTTATATCGATTGTATTGTTTCGAGGAGTTTACACACGAATATATACACGACAACAAAAAGAAATCATCGATACTGTAACGTTGTATAAGCACAAACATTGCAAATTCTGTGAAACACATTGTGTTTTATTTTACCTACATTGCAGGTTGTTTAGTAAGTCGTAATCGTGGAACTTGACAAGAATCAGGATTTACTGGAATTGTTGAATAATTCATATCTGATAAGAATACTTGTAGAGTACCTCGGTGACGTCACAATACCTCAATCGTAAATAGTTCAAACGGGAAAAAAATACATCATTAATTCTATCCATAGATATTGCCTACATGTAATGTTACAAAAATGGCTAAACCTAGTTTTAACAAGTTTTTTTTTTTTATATATTTTGGTATGTTGTTGCATGGTCTGTTTTGTTGCCGGAATTTTTAAAACCGAAATGGCATTTGAAAATATCCTCCTAGTACCGCTTCGAATTTTCAAAGCATTTGTAAACTATGTTAGAACAGATTATTGTAATTGAACTCTATGTGAATAAGAACGTGGTGAGACCTTATATTTGTCAAAATGCCGAGCAATCATTTTATACCTCACTACAAATAAGGCTTTACCATGTTCCAATTCGCAGAGAGCTCCCTTACAATAATCTATTTCTTAAATACCGAAGTTACTGTAAATTTTGTTACTGCAGATACGTATTTCGACAACTTGCATGTATGTTTTTTCATTGCAGATTAAATCAAAATATCTGGAAATTCATATACCATATACCATATACAGATCTAAATAGAGAGCAAAAAAAAAGAAAAAGACAGAGCTTTGCGACAGGGAGATACTCCTTGGTTTTTGACAAATTTTGTGAAATTGAGATAGGGTTTCGGGCCAGCACCAAAGTTACTGGGTTGGTGAATACCTTCGGGACTGACAGTCTACCAATAGAGACATCGGCCCAGTGGTAGTAAATAACAAAATACAATAAGTTTCTGCATATGCGTAAAATGAGAATATTGACTCAAGTGCAATTTCCATATAGATGCACTTTAAACAAAACTATAAACAAAAATTTCTTTTGAAAGTACACATAGCACGTAAACCATTACATCAAAGATCTGACAGTATTAGAAGACAATTGCCGGTTTTTGTAGGGAGTTGTAAGGGGTACTAACAAAGAATAAGACTTGACCAAAAGTAAAAGTTAATTGAAAAAAATATTTGTAATAAAAACAATTAAAGCACTATTCCATCGCTAAGGTACACCATGATTGAAACTTTTTCTCATGTACATTTACTACAAATCTTTTAATCGTTGATTTGCAAAAAAAAATGTAAAAATTGTTTATGTATAGTTCAGTTGTCTAAATGTAAAGTATTCAGGTTATGCATTTGTTTAGATTTCAACTACGTGACATCTTCCTCCCAAAACATCTTTTTATAGTAGAAAGACAGGAAATTGTCAATAGCATAACCTAATGTTAAATGCTTAAATATGAAGACAGGAGTACTTAATACAACTTAACATTTTTATCACATATTGTATCTTTGACCTAAATCTGTTTGATCCAGTACTGTCCACGGGCGGTTTATATAGACTCAACATTTTGAAAATGGATTCATTGATATGTTTTCTGAAGTGGTTGTTTCAGGAAACTCTGACTATAGTTGATTGTTTCAGATTTGTTAGCAATACAAATCTATAGATCATTTTCCTACTTTTGTTTATGAATGAATTGCGTCGATTGCCCTGGCGGTCAAATTGCGTCACTGGTAATGGGAGGTTACTCCTTGAAAAACGTGTACAACGTAACGATATTTACTGTTTATTATGCAACTTCGGTATTTTAGTATTTTGAACATTGAGACGTTGGAAAAATCTTTATTATGACGTCAAAAATTCACGGGAAAATTCACCAACTGGAAAGTTATCTATACGCATGTGCACTGCAAGTGTTTCAAATGTTTAAAACTGTTCTTTTTTCCATCTTAAGCAAAATCTGGCAAAACAAATAAAATTGATGTAGATTGTCTTCATTTCAACAATGTATTGTAATTGTCCACATTATTTAATTGTTGAGAGAAAAAAAACCGTCTACCACGAACATTCATTTTATATTTGACCATTATTTTATATGCTGAAACAAAATTTACAGTAACTTCAGTATTTATTTTATTCAAAACCATTGGGCCGATGTCACTGTTGTTGGACTGTTAGTCCCCGAGGGTATTCAAAAACTCTGTAGCCAGTACGTTGGTGCTGATCCGAAAACCAATTTCATTTAAAACTTGAAAAATCTAAATTTAAGAAAACTTTGCTTAAGCCTGAGGAGCATCTCCCTCCTGCGTAGCTCTATCCTTAGCTAATTTTTGCTTCCTTTTTAGATTCTTTTGGTATTTTTGTTCTCTATCAGCTTGTACACATATTTCGGTGTATGGATTTCCACATGTTTTGATTAAATATTCACTGAAGAGACGAAAAATTTCGACTATACACTTCCAAACCCTTTGGAAGCCGAATGATACCTTTTTGTTATGTTTGTTGTTGTTGTTTTTTTTTCTTTTTGTTGTTGTTGTTTTTTGTACTATATAGCTATCATTCAAGAACACAAAAGCGAGAACACAAAAAGTCGAATCACAAAAAGGCAACAGCGAGAAAGCGCGAAGATATAAAAAAGCGAAAACAAGAAAATGTGGAAATCGAAATCAAAAACAATTCTTTGATTGTGTTTACACTGTTTTTGAGTCCGTGTCTTCGTTATTGCGTTTTCGTATTTTCCCGTTTTCTTCTGTTGAATAAGTAAACAATTAAAAAGTAAAAAGGCCACTAGTATACAAATTGGATATTTTCAGAATCTAAAAGGATAGATAATAATTCCTGAAACAAGTCAGATGCTTATTATATCGCCCAGACTTAGTCGGAACGCCATATTGTTCTTTGTCCGTTTCCCTATTGACATTCTTGTTTCTTTCTTCTACATGTACTGACTTTTGTCCAACATCTTTTTCAAAGATGTTTGTATAGAAATCATTGATATTTGGCACAAATTTGGACCAACATGTGAAGTTGTGCTATGTAATGGTAAAAATTGTTAAAATGGTCACCATTTAAAAGATGGTGACAATTTTACGAGAAAACCCTAATAAAATTAGCATCCAATATCTCAGGAACTTATTTGCATAAATTGATCATATTTTGTGTTAAGAATTGAATGCAATATTTTGTAGTTTTATTGGAGTGTAAAAGGGAGGACCGTAGGTCATTTTGAATGAAGCGCGCTAGCGCTTCACGTGAAAATTGTGCTACGGTCCACCCTTTTACACGACAATAAAACTACAAAATATTGCATTCAATACTTATAACTACATTCCGTAAATGGAATGCCAGGCTTCACGCTAAATAACGTAATGAAATTCGTGGATAATGCACCATTTCCTAGTTTGGATTACTCCGCCTTCTAAGTTTACTTTTGTCGTTGTCTGCTGTAGTTTTACTGAATGATAAAACACAGTTACGGAAATGATCGGAAGTACTCGTAACCAATCAAATACGGGGATTTCCATACGAAGCAGAATGAATGTAATTATTTAACGTTGAATTACATGAGAGGAAAGAGTTTATGCAAAAATAATTTTCAAAATGTCTGCTGTTTCCAAGATGGCTGCCAAAATTTGGAAAAAAGTTTTAGCTATAGTGAATATCTTAGCAACTGCTTCACAGCAACTGATCATATTTTGTACAGATGTTTAGTAAAATGAAAGGAAAAAAATTATGTGGATTGTTTTCCTCAAAATTGCCGTAATTTCAAAAGATGGCCACCAGAGTATGTAAAGAAAACTTAACTTTAAACGATTTTAACGAAAATTGATTTGTATACACTGGAAATAAGCAATGGAAAAACTAAAACGGCTGCCATTTCCAAATTTGCCGCAAAAATACGTCAATATTTTGACTATTTCAGATTTCAACGAAAAATTTCTAGTTAGATTTTGATTCTGCGAACAAGATTTAATCAAAAATTGGCTGCCATCGGCGTCATCAGCTATTGCTTAGTTTCAATTTATATCTAACACATTCAGTGTAATTTAATAAATTGTATTAATAAATTTGGGAAGAGCTGATTTTACCAAATAACTAAATACCGAAGTTACTATGAATTTTGATTCTGCATATGCTCATTTCGACAACTTATGTCTCATCAGTGCAGATAAAATCTAAACGTATGGAAGACCATAAAGTCAAAGATGTTTACCAAATCGGCGCATATTAACACACCCTTCTACTACTTTTTAACATTTTTTCTCTTCATTGCTGTAGGCTCTGAAATGGGCGTTTTCATTCTGATGTAATTTCGAAAGTTCGAAATAATACACATTCCAAAAAATATTAATAAAGGCAAAAAAAAAAAGAAAAAAAAATGAAAATTTCATTTTAAGCGTCTTATCTCTTACTGGGGAAAGATTTGCCCACTTTGAATATCGCTTTATATATTTTTGGAATTATAAAACAGTGATTCAAATGCAGTATAATATACTAATTTGTTAGATTTGTTGAGCAACACCACATCGGTATTATATGTGCACAATGAAGTTATCCCGAAAAATATATTTATTCTACCGAGAATTAATTCAATTACTCTAACGTTGATTAGTCAAAAGAAGATAATATTCCTTCAAATATATACGGTCAGTGGCATCCATTACACGGCGTCAACATGTAAACTTCAATACACTTTTTTTTTAGTAGGATATAACTATAATATTTTACACATTATGATAGTGACCTAATATGGTATATGCTAAATCATTCTGTAAATTTAATATTCTGGCTCGAGCTACGCACTGACTACGGCACTAAAGCACAAAGAGAATGTGAACCCCCATCAAAAGGGAGGTATCATCAGGTGCTCTGGAAGGGTACACATGATCTGCTTCACGCATGGCACCTGTCGCAAAGCCATGTAGAGGATGTGGTGAAAGATCTGTTAGGAATCTGATTGATTAAATGTCATTATAATTGACTTACTTTTAATTAATGGAATATTTGGGTTATTTTTTCACATCAATATGTTTTGCTTATTTCAAAATAGAATAAAATTTAAAAAATATATCATTTTAACAGTTATACCTATCTTGATATTAATTTTAGCATTAACACGCACTGGATTCAAAATGTTGCAGTTTGCCGGGTAATTCCAATACTGTTCGCTTGCTTAGCTTCACGTTCTTAAAGAAGTTCTGACAAAGTTGATCGCATGCCTGCTCGAGTTCAAGATGTAAGGAATGGAAAATGTGGCAATACACCGAGCTGGACTGACACAAAAGCAAATTTCATAGTACATGAATATGCGTCTGGGTACAGTCTCAACAATTCTTAATTGATACAACTAGAGAAAGACTTTTCGTTCGAAATAATCATCTTGTCTACCAGGGAAGAAGTCAGTTCGAGATGACCGTATTCTGTATCGTCAAAATCGTCAAAAATCAGCATTAAGACTTAGAAAATGAGAGGCAGAATTGCATCAATGATCTACTATAAACAAAAACTGACTAAAACGTGGTTTAAAGCCCGCAGGGCTGTTTCACGGACTATTATTGCATGAATGCTGAAAAGAAGCAAAGGCGGTTCCATTGGTCATGGGATCACAAGCGTTATGCCCTAAGATATTGGAGGCGTGATATATTCACGGATGAATCGAGATTTCCGCTCCATAGGTCGGGAAGACGTGTGTGCATTCTCCTCTATCGTGGCAAATGTTTGAGGGATGGTTGTGTTGTCGGGACTGGGTGGAAATGGATCTGTTCATATTTGGGCTGGCATCCATTATGGTAGTCGTACTACACTTAAGATACTCAAAATGTCCACGGCGAGTATTACCGTGAAGTTTTGGAAACAGTTTTTTGTTTCATTTAAAAGGCAACACTTTAAGCACACAACGCACGTGCTCATCGAGCTCGTTTGGTACAGGACTTTCTGGAAACACAATATATTAATTAGTTACCTTGGCCATCATATTCGCCCGATTGCAATCTAAATGAGCATGCGTGGGATGCTCTTGATAGAGCTTTTCGACAAAGGGGTATCCAGCCTTCAAATCTTGGTGAACTGGAACGAGCTCTCTCAGACGAATAGCACAATGTTACACAAGGAAAAATAAAAAGCTGGTCTAAAGATGCAAGCCGTAATTGACAGTCACGGTGAATTTTTATATCAAAATACGTTCGATTGTTCTCTGATGACACTTGTTTTTATTCCTGTAATGCTTGTATGTGAATAAGACATCTTTATGAAAACAATTTTTTTTCCTTTTCCCTTTTCGAGCTGCTTTGAACATATTTCTTTAAAGAACAAAATTTTTAGCGAAAAACTAATGGTACATATAGTAACAGTACTGTTGTGTAGCAACGATGGTTAGTTTTGTGTTCTCTGGGTGATATATTGCTGAAAATACGCTATTGATTGAAGTGTCTGACATGGAAAACAATATTCTATATTTATGACCAAAGTATATTGATATCATTGATTTTTATCTAAAGAGTAATCTATTCATATATTCAGAAGTTGAATTGTTCGGCCTTTTCGTTTACTTATGACAGAATCTTTATATATGTAGTACCTTTTATATAGCAAGTTATCCAGTCCTCGTGGATTTGCTATAATTGTTGCTTAATAGATTACCATAATGGTTATTTCTGATGCTGATAAACCTATTTTAATAAACGACAAAAAGAAGATTCTGGCATGAATCAAAAATTTAACCCCCATGTTCAGAAAACTTAGAAAATTAAAGTAGCCGGTCAAAAGATTCATGTATCAATTGAACCCTCTAAATACGAGCAAAAGTTTATACTTTCATCCACATATTTTTGTGCACAATGCTTCTGAACTTTAAATTTGGATCAGAAAATACGAATATTACATATTTATGACCAAGTGTATTCACGAGTCATGAAATATTTGTAGAAATAGGACTTACAGTTTTGAAGGATTCAAAACAGATAGACAATAGGACGACCACGAAAGATCGGATGGAATGACGTCAAGAACAGTCAAACACACCTATGTGACGTCGAAAACTTAGCGTATCCACGTTTTGATAATTTGTACGTGGTAGTATTCAGTCAAGGATGCATCTTAAAATAGTATAAAGTGTTTGTTTTTGTAATTTAATTTCGGGGATCATTTCACATTGCACCTACTTAGTTTTTATTTCCACTCTTACATAAAACATCTGATATGAATTAAACAATTCAAACCTGATTGTAAATAAATTACCTTCCACCGGAAATGTATATATTGAATAATATAGTGACCTAGTCTTAGATAATACTTAATACTTAAAATCAAACGGTTGAATGTGGTTTTCTTTATCTATTTTCAAGACTTTACCAAAGAAAACATGGTCTCTTTCCATCATCGGCGCTGAGATAAAAAACACACACACACACAAAACGAAACCAAAATAAAAACAAACACCCCCCCCCAAAAAAAAAAGGAAAAAATTGTGGTCCCGGAATTATCCTTTAATAGACAATCCATGAGTTTGTGAGATTTTGGTAATTCCCTGTTCATCGTTACTTAGATAGCATAGATTCATGCCTCTTCATCTTTCTTGGGTAACATATTTGAAACCGTCATAAACACAAGTCATAGTGGAGTTCTAGTATAAGAAAGATTATATTACATCACACGAGCTTGACGGTTCTTTTTTGCTTAAGTCACTGCATGCAAAACGGCGTAGTTTTACATTGTGACAGACAAAAAAAATAATTACTTTGTCATATAACTTGGAACATTTTAACAAAATGGAATTTCACCATGAAAGAACGCAGAAGCACCATTAAAAGATGTTATGGAAGAACGCCGTAGCACCATTAAAAGATATTTGCTCGGATATCGCTTGGAAGAGAGTTCCCTACTGAATGATTTTACCTTCTTCTATTAAATAAACCAGATTTTAGAGACAATATTCTTATATTAACTCCCTTCTTCTAATTTCTTTGAAATAAACCGACTATTTATAATTCATACTTGATATTTCTTATATATTTTCTTAACAAAAAAATATATATAAGTAGAAATACAAGTGTGATACATGTAGGTGAAACGTAACACATAATTGTCCATCACTTACCGCTTGCTCCGTCACTTATATCTACGTGTAACATACAGAATATCAAGAATCCAAGGTGATGAAGTGTATTGAATAGTACATCCATTGCAGTACATGTATAATATCCTTTTGTTTTAACCTAATAGTCAATCATTTATACGATTTGTACATGTCGTCAGAATTTGATTTTTCCGATAAAATGATAATTTGCACACATGTTTTGGTTATAACTTGAGGTTATTATACATGGCGATTTTATCTGATACTAAACTGTCCTCTACTGGTAGATTTGCTTATATGTATGGAAATAAAATTTGAGCGGGGTGAAATTTGCGAGTCTGATTTTTTTTGCAAATTAAAACGTCAACAGATAACTTCAATTACAAACAACCGTGATAACACCCACATAAACAGCAAATTTTGCCCAGTCAATTTGGAAATCGTATTTGTAACCAGTAAGATAGATGCTTTAATTTTTTTCAATAATTTGACCTTTTAACTAATTCTAGGTTAGCCTTTCATCTATTGATATATATATATTTGTATTTCTTCCGCTTTCATAATTTATCATAAACTTCATTACTATGGATGTTGGAGTGAAGTACAATGTATGAAAACATATTTTTTAAATTTAACAAGAGGAAATTAAACAAAATATTTTTTTCCTGTCTGTAAATGCCGGGTAAATGGAAGTCGTGTGATAGACGTACAACAGTCATGCAATGCCTAATAATTGTAAGACATGCATTTCAAAATGTATACTTACTCCCAGACCCAAGCACTATGCCAAAACAACAAAGAGTGATAATCAACGTCTCCATATCACAATATGTATGTATTAATATATTCGCAAGGAAATCTTACACACTAGACACAGCTTCAGTCTGTAATTGCATGTCAGATATATATATATATATATATAGTTGTGTATTGAAGAATGTTTGGCGACTAAAGGAATTCCGATCGATATTGAATGTGACAATTGTTTTTGATTGGCCCTTTTAAGTATGCGTTTATTGTGGTTTTACACTTGCATTATATTTGTTCAAATTGTTCCCGTTACACTTCAAATTTATCACATAAAAGTAAAAGTAAAGCATGATCTTGGTGAACTTATCATCTTTTAAGGGTGGGCAATACTGATTTATTTGGCACAAAATGAGACTTTATAACCCTTTTCCAAAATCTAAGTACAACAATCCTTAGAAGCAGATAAATCTATTTACTTAAATACAAAGTAAAGAAATAACTTCAAATTAAAACAAAGATCGACAGTCTGGAGTTCAAACGTATAAATATCCTAAAGATGAGAAATGTAAATTCAGCTATTTATTGAAAACTCTAATACCACATAAATAAAAGGAAAGACCAATTGGCGAGATGGATTTTGACAAAATTGGTTTGGACATTACAGTTACACAAAATATTATACTAAAATTTTCTACTATGGTTTATATTTGAAATTAATATAATGGTGAACAAAAAGCAATAATGGTGAACCAAAAGCAACAGAAATTTAGACAGTTTGCATTGTAATCCTCCCAAACTATCTTGAGATTTACCAATACCAAACGTAAACTATACCTGATCTAGTTATACAGTATGAACACAAAAAAAACGACTGTAGATACCAGTAAAAGTCATTATTTCGACCGTCAACAACTACCAAAGACTTAAAAAGACTGTGAAATATACTGTTTTTTTTGTAAGAGACTTGAATGATTTGCACTGACAGTCGTTGAGAGAATTTTCCTATGTCTGCCTTGACTGTGTCGGACTACTGGTGATACTGAAACAAATCATATCATGTTATGACATGACGAAAAAACATTGTCCCAACAAAATCATACAATACAGAAATGCTCCAAGTTCCATCTGAAGGTTCATCCTTGCCTACCATGTACTGGATTCCTAAGCTTCACAAAAATCCCTACAAACATCGTGTTACTTCTGCATCGGTTAATTGTTCTACTACTATTTTCTAGTGCACTTTAATTGTGAAATTACAAAAAACAAGATAATAGTAAACACCTACAATGGCCGAAAACTACAATCACATGCTACAATTCACAAGCGAACTGCACCAGGAAAAACAATAACGAAGACAAGAGACAAACAAAAATTACGATAGGAACTCGGAAAAGCCGGACTTGGTACCGGCACTAGCAAAAGCCAGTGATAGGGTTAAACCGGTTTATGGGTACCCAGACCTCCCCTTTCTCTATCCTGCTTTCCTATAGTATAACAAACATACGAATAAAACCCAATATAGGTAGATTAACTACTAACTCTATGACCACTATCTTGGAAAAGAAAAGAAAAACGAGTTAGTTGTTTAAACCTGTGGAAACAACTTTTCAAAAGTCTGGTAAAATTTTTTTTTGCTTTTGAAGTTTTTGATATATAACAATCAATACAAACACCAGTTTCATATTTACTTTATGCATATATTTTATACGTTCCATTAAGTATAAAGTATTTTCTCGTCTGTAATTTGGTATTTCCATATCCGTGGGTGTCTATTGCCCGGTGAGATCTATTGACCCGTATGGTCTATTGACCGTGGAGTCTATTGACCGCTTAGATCTATTGCCCGATGAAGTCTATTGACCGATAAGGTATATTGCTTAGTGAAGTCTAGTGTCTTACATTTGAACTTTCTAAGAGAAACTGCAACTTCTCACGCTCTGTCCCAATCATTAAAAGATACAATGGCACCAAAATGGACGATATATTTTAATACTGTTTGACAAATGCATTTCTATTACCTTTGATAGGTCATTTATGAGTCACATTGAATCTTGCTACTTCTTATAGGTAAGTTGACAACCAAAAAGTTGTTTGGAGAGAGTTTTCAAGACTAATAGGATCTTGCATAAGGTCAGATTAAAGATCGGGATATCTTTCAGTGTAAGAAATTTCGTCTTTTCTCGAGTGGAGCGTAGCGGAACGAGAGTAAAAGACGTAGAATTTCATACACGAGTGAAAGATATATCCTGATCTTTAATTTTGATCTAATGCAAGTACCTATTTCTTCCGTAAAAAGCAAAAAGAAACGTGTGGAAACCTTTACTGTTTGAACAACGTTGTCGCCATTTGAGTATTCTTTACATTGTGACGTCAGGTATTTTATGACGTTTGGTCATGGCTACTATTGTTGTATCACATAAATCTACACGTGTGGTTGGTCATTTACCGGTGTGAGATGAGGTCGCGTGATCTCCCACTGTAAACCACCATTTACGGAAGAACTATTATTTCCCTTTCATGCATTTGATTTATAAATATATGAATAAGGTAATAAAACAGTTATTTAATGGGTATGCAGGTAACAGACGATAAGATTTGTCCCTTATTACTGGAAACCAAACAAGTGTTCTATTGCCCTTGGCCACAAGTTATGTAACACTTTGGTGATTTCCAGTACCCTGGGACAAATATAATGGTCTGTTGCATGCATACCCATTAAATAATTGAATACTGTACATCAACAGTTATGATATCTCTACTTGTACGATTCGCACACGTCTGTTATACTCTTGACAATACATGTATCGTACCATAACATCCAAACTTTTGCAACAGGATTACTGAATAAATTGTTGAATAAATTTATGCAGTTAAGAGAATCTATAGAATAACAAAATACGGAAGTTACTGTAAATTTAGTTTTTGGATGTGGCCATCTCGACAGCTTGTGTCCTCTTCAATGCAGTTGAAATCAAAACATTGGGGCGACCACCAGCAAAACTTTCTACAATCTAAACGAAATGCTAAAATAAGCGAAGGATAGAGTAATGCATAAGGAAGATGTGCCTTAGTTTAAGCATTTTTTTATTGGCAAATATTTCAAATAAAATCAGTGTCCCGGTCAGCACTGAAGTACTGACTACTGACTGATAGTCTTCCATACTATAGAAAAAAATGAAAATTTGATATCGAAATATGGCGTTACTTGCAAACAGCTTACTAGTATCAATTACAGGACATTTTTCATCCTCGTTTTACAGAATTGTTATTAAAATGCCACAAACTTATAAAAAAATCCAGGAAAATTAACTACATTCTTAACGTAATAGGGGATACTGACAGGATATTCTGCATGATTCCGTTAAATTAGCTTTGGGATCTAATGACCTCCAGACTTTACACGCACCAATACTGCCGATGTCTACTGAAATAAATGACGCTTTACCAAATCCTTAGAGGTGTTTTGGATTTAATTTTCTTCCGTAGTGCGAATAGTACTGAATACCCCTTGATTCTTCTTTATAAATTACGCTTTGTCCTATTCTTTCTCCTTCAAGATTGTATTTATGGAGGTAGTAGTTTAAATGTTTTGGGTTTATTCGTACGTTATAGGGAAATGGGACAGACAAAGTTGAGGTTTGAATATCCATAAACCGACTGAACCCTAAAATTGGCTTTTGCTAGCCGGCTGTCCCGAGATCCTATCGTTGTTTACGCTTGTCTTTTGTCTTATGTTTTACTGTGCAGTTCGATGATATAATGTAATTGTAATTTTCAGATATTGTAGATGTTCACAAGGGATAACAGTAAACACCTACAATTATAATTATGAAGACAAGAGACAAACATTTACAACAATAGGAACTCGGGATAGCCGGACTTGGTACCGGCAATAGCAAAAGCCAGTCATATACTTTTGTCGTTTTTATTTAAATGTTTAATTGTTGTAAATGTTTGTCTCTTGTCTTCAACATTGTATGTTTTGTTTAATTTTCAGTTTTCTGGTTATTAGTGTAATTCTGCACAACACAAGAGATCTCTTGTGTTGTGCAGTATTACACTAAATAACCAGTAAAACTGAAAATTAAACAAAACATACAAGTTCTACAGGTCAATAGACGAGAACGGAATTCGAGCTTTAACTGCATTCCAGTGCTGTTTCACTTCATCACACCATACTAGTAAACTAGGTATTTATACAAAGTACTTTTACTATATTGACGTTCTTAAAAACCAGGCTGAAATACTGAAACATTTAACAAAATTTACAAACCAAGGGCCATAATTCATTTAAAAGTCAAAGGACCAGAACGATATTGAACTTGAATGTAACTCGTTTAGTCATACCTGCAGTTTATATTAAATACCAAGTCAATATTTCAAATGTCTAGGCATGAAACGTGACCGACTGTGACTTTCTGACTGAACAATACACCCATTCGGTTTTGACAAATTATAAGTTTAAGCTGAAAGGTCCAGTCCAAAAACATGATAATAAAGAGATAACACAAAGGAATACAGCAAAAACAATAATGACAGAACTGTAAACGAACGGCATGAATAAAAATGACTACCAGTGTGTTCCCCAAATTAAATCGTGAAAGGAGAAGAGTTTGAAGAGTTTGTATGATCTACTGTGTGCTTGAAACCCGTCAAAATGTTAATAGAAAGATCGATTTTGTGTCATCCCACATATTTTTGTTTTCCATGGCTTCCTCATGTCCATTGGTCTTTCCTGGGTTAGCTCTTTGAAGTCTTAAGGATAACATTTATTATCTGCAACCACAAGTTACGTAAAATCAAACTTTGAGAGGGAAATTCGAGAAAGTTTAAAAACTAGTCCAAGTTCGGGATCAACGAAAATGTTTACTCAATTGTTATGCATTCGTCTAGTGCTTTACCTTTGTTTTTTCCCTGCATGCTTTCATGATTGTGTAGTTTACGCCTACTGTCTTTCAGAATAAGTTAACTATTTATTTATTTTACTTATTTTAGCATTTCTTTAATCAATGCAAAGGCTTCTTTGAAAATATTAGCATTTTTGAATAATTGAAAAAGGTCTTGGCTGTTTTTGTTGAGTTTATGTAAATAGAAGTGACAACAAAATTCTCAATCGATCAAATACATAAAAGCATTTTATAATTCAGATGCACCTATTTCGTAAAAAACACAAAGATATACAAAATATATGACATACTATTTAAAAAAAACTAGAATAACTAACTAAATATCGAATAAATATTTTTTCGCTCATTAAGAGCCATTCTCTGTAAGCATCAAAAACACTTGGAAATGTGGGGTCTCAGACTTTGATGAAATTTTGTATATAAAGGTCATATGTAATCCTGACAACAAAATAAATTTGGTTTTTGCATTTTGAGCAGTGGTTGCTATGGTAAAATGCTGTCAAATTGGCCAGAATGAGTGAAATCTAAGTAAGCTCTAAAAGAAAATACGAATTAACTGGGGTTTTATTACCATATCAGTGATTAGATAATGGGTCAATGTAACCTTTGAAACAAAATGCAATGAAATGACATAAGTCTAAATCTGGTTACCATGGCAACAAAAATCACTAAAAACGACAATTTCCAAAAAATGGAAAAATGGCCAATTTTACCCATTTTTAAGTGTTAATTACAAAAAATTTCGTCTATAGAAATTCATTAAACTTACTGAGCTTCCAGTTTAGTATATAATCTTTAAAATATCAAAAAATAAAAATGGTGATATTCCGATTTTAAAAAATAAATAATTTCGAAATTTTCCGAGATAGTGATTTTCAGATTTCTGTGAGAAAACCCAAAAATAACCATTCTTACTTGTATTTCAGTCCCTCCTTAGCAGATAGTACTGATATTGAGTTTATTGGTCCATTTTAAAATGAGAATTCTCAGCATATGCTAAATGACCTTGACATTCTATTTCAAGGTCACGAAACGCAAATTTCCAAGGCCAGATTAGTGTAAAAAACCGCTCGAAATTAGTATCTCGACTTGTATTTCAGCCCATCTTCGGTAGATTGTAATGATGTTGGGTATCTGTTTATTTTAAGAGGAACATGTTTTTTATATCTTGGTATATGCTATATGACCTTGATATTCCATCTCAAGGTCACAAAACGCAAATTTCCTAGGTCAAATTTGTGTCAAAAACTGCTCGAAATCTGTATTTCGACTTGCATTTCAGCCCATCTTCAGTAGATTGTAATGATGTTGGGTATCTGTTTATTTTAAGAGGAACATGCTTTTTATATCTTGATAGATGCTATATGACCTTGATATTCCATCTCAAGGTCACACAACTCAAATTTCCAAGGTCAAATTTGTGTCAAAAACCGCTTCAAATATGTATTTCGACTTGTATTTCAGCCCATCTTCGGTAGATTGTAATGATGTTGGGTATCTGTTTATTTTTAGAGGAACATACATTTTATATTTTGGTATATGCTATATGACCTTAATATTCCATCTCAAGGTCACGAAACTCAAATTTCAAAGGTCAAATTTGTTTTAAAATCCGCTCGAAATCTGTAATTCGACTTGTATCTCAGCCCATCTCGGTAAATTGTAATGATGTTGGGTATCTGTTTATTTTAAGAGAAACATGCTTTTTATATTTCGTGTATGCTATATGACCTTGATATTCCATCTCAAGGTCTCGAAATTTTTGTCAAAAACCGCTCAAAATCTGTATTTCAACTTATATTTCAGTCCATCTTCAGTAGATTTAAATGATGTTGGGTTTTTGTTTGTTTTAAGATGAGCATGCTTTTTATATCTTGGTATATGCTTAATGACCTTGACATTGCATCCCAAGGTCATGAAACTCAAAGTTTCAAGGTTTTGGCCACAAATATTCTCATTTCATACTATTTTCTCGGGATCGATATTGAATATGCCAGGAATAACCTTCTGAAGCAACCAACAACCATATGGATGTTTGACCTTGAACTCTGAAGGTCAAAAGATAATCACCGAGGCCATTGTTTATCCATAAGATCAAATATTGCTACAACATTGATATTCTTGTTTTATGGTTTTTTTCGTTTGGCACATGTACATACTTTAAATATACTCTGGTGTATAAGAATACTGTACAGTGGCATTGTTCTGACCAGCATTTGTTGTTTATAGCCTTACTGAAAGATCAAAAAAAGAATCGAATGCTTCAAAAGCAACCATTGGCTCAACCCAAGTCCAATAGTGACCTTAACAGAAATTTTACCCTTAGTCCTTCCAGCTGAAAATATATGTTAAGGTGACATAATTCTGGAATTATATTGGCTCCCCCCCCTCCCAAGGTCTATCTACTGAACAAAAAAATTCCTCTATGATCTTTAGTTGCTGAATTATTGATTTTGACAAAAATAAATGAATATATAGGT
The DNA here is from genome assembly GCA_002080025.1 of Modiolus philippinarum. Lineage (NCBI taxonomy): Eukaryota > Metazoa > Mollusca > Bivalvia > Mytilida > Modiolidae > Modiolus > Modiolus philippinarum. The sequence continues at coordinate 80,887 of MJUU01062668.1, forward strand.
CCATACTTATGAACTAGTCTAATATAAAGTGTTGCCGTATAATAGAGATGTGAATCGCATAAAAGCGCCCACATGATCAATAAACAATATTTAAAGCAAAATACAAATGTATTACAACCAATTTAGTGCAATTTTATTTTTTCATTGATGTAAAAAAAAGTAGGTCAGTGAACCTAATTTTGGTACAGATAATGAGTACCACATAATATGCCTTCCCTGAACAAATATCTTCCACAAACCACTATAGAAGCTGGGATTTGACCCTAAATTAAAATGTTAATAGAATAATCAACGAAAGGATGTGGTGTAAATCAGTGTTCTCCCCAGGCCCTTTTAGAGTCGGGTTACCCTGATGCTATAATTCTTGACCCCCGATGCTTTCATCATTAACCCTACGCTATAATTTTTACCCCAATGCTTTCCAGGCAGATATTTTACTTGATGCTGTCTTTCTAGCTAGGTAAACATGCAGAATAAACAATATAAAAACAGTTTAGTCATAATACTTCTGTATTTTATGCAAAATTATATATAACTATCATTAATAAGTAACTAAAACTGTTATAAATGACAAAAGTTATTACGTCAAAGCGTCACCTCGCGCCAAGCTAAAAATTTACCCCTAATCTATTGAAAAATCCTGAACACTGAGTAAATGCACATGATACAAAGTCTCTACAAAAACATGGTAAAACCAAGCAAGGGAACAATGCTTTTATTGTTGTTCTTCATCTTGAAGTCATCACGAAGCCTTCAACAATGAACTTTGCTCAAAGTAAGTTCTAGACGACCCCTAGCACCGGTGTGATTGGAATTCTTTTCTACTTGTCGAACAACGCTACATCGTTATGGATGCGGGATTGTCAACAAACATTATCGCTCACCTGTCAAAATGCTGCTATGCCATACATGACTAAAAATGATGTTTTCTTACCTATGGGGTCAAATGTTTAGCTATGTTCTTCGTTGGCACTTGTTTTTTGTCTGAACCTATTGAAATAAATAATTTTTGCAAAGGACCTATACATAAAGTTTAATTTGCTTGATTAGATTCAGAGATGAGAATTTTAAGGATGGTTATCTCATTCCTGGCTCCAATATTAAACTATGTTGTGCACTGGAGAATGTTTTTTGTCAGATGGAAATGAAATGAGCAATTTTTGTAAAGTACCTTCCATACATCCTTACTGTAAAGACTGGTTGAATTTGCTTCAGTGGTATCAGAGGAGAAAATAAGAATGTGATTTTCCCTTAGGGTCCAATGTTAAACTAAGTTCAGTGATTCCAGTCATGTTTTTTATGGGATCGGAAACTTTTCGGCAATCTCTGTGAAGGATTTTCCATACATCATTCCTGTAAAGTTTGGTTCAATTCGTTTCAGTAGTTAGCAAATATATGCTTTTCCCATAGGGTCCCATGTTTTTTAAAAACTATGTTCTCCACTGACGGCCATGTTTTTGGTAGATTGGAAAACTTTGGTAATGTAAGTACAGGACCTTCAATACATCATTCCTCGAAACTTTGATTCAATTTGTTTTAGTAGCTTCGGAGGAGTTAGTCAATATATGCTTTTTCCCATAGGGTACAATGTTAAACTATGCCCTGCGATGACGGCCATGTTTTTTGTCGGATTGAAAAAATTTCGGCAAACTAAGTAAAGGACCTTCCATACATCATTCCTGTAAAGTTTGGTTCAATTTGCTTCAGTAGCTTCAGAGATTTCAAATATATGCTTTTCCCATAGGGTCCAATGTTAGCCTAGGTTCTGCGCTGGGGGCCATGTTTTTAGCGGATCGGAAAAATTTCGGCAATCTACATATAGGACCTTCCATACATCATTCCTGTAAAGTTTGTTCAGTTTGCTACAGTAGCTTTTGAGGAGATAACAAATAAGACTAAGACTAAGGTCCAATGTTAAACTATGTTCTGCGCTGGCGGCCATGTTTTTTAGCGGATCGAAAACATTTCGGCAAACTAAGTAAAGGACCTTCCATACATCATTCCTGTAAAATTTGGTTCAGTTTTGTTCAGTTGTTTCAGAGGAGTTAACCAAAATGTGCATTTTCCCATAGGGTCCCATGTTAAACCATGTTCGTCCCTGGCGGCCATGTTTTTTGGCGGATCGGTAAAATTTCGACATTCTTTGTGAAGGACCTACCATACATCATTCCTGTAAAGTTTGGTTAAAATTGGTCCTGTGGTTTCAGAGGAGATAGCAAAAGTCTGAAAAGTTTACGGACGACGACGACTGACGCCAAGTGATGACAAAAGCTCACATGGCCTTTCGTCAGGTGAGCTAAAAAAGCATGTCCCTTTTAAAATAAACAGATACCCAACATCATTACAATCTACCATAGATGGGCTGAAATACAAGTCGAAATACAGATATTGAGCGGTTTTTGACACAAATTTGACCTTGGAAATTTGAGTTTTGTGACCTTGAGATGGAATATCAAGATCATATAGCATATACCAAAATATAAAAAGTATGTTCCTCTTAAAATAAACAGATGCCCAACATCATTACAATC
>MJUU01062668.1:84530-144981 GCA_002080025.1 Modiolus philippinarum
GTATTGTCACAAACCATTCAACAGATACATAGGCATAACCTAAGTTTACAGTATTTTGTTATATATATGTACAACCATGAGAAACTAGATGACCATGTCCGCATAAACTACGTGAAGAGGGAGACTGGGTGTGTCAACAGCTTAAGCGTCTTATCCTGTGTATGAATCACTCCTCAAGTTGCGGAATGATATGTTCAAAGTTAAATGGTATCAAAGAATAAGCAAATTCCAATACTGTAAACCAACTTATTTTCGCGGCTACTTTATTTCGCGTTTTGTCCCTTCTGGTGAAGTTCGCGGAGATTAATTTTTGCGATTTTCTATTTCTATGAATGCTTTTATATAAGGATATGAACTATTCGCGACGATTTATTTTCGCGATATTTTCATGCCCGCGAAAGTCGCGAAAATAAATCGCTCGCGAAAATAAATTGGTTTACAGTAGTTTAGATGACATGATTCAATGCTAAATCTTGTCAAATGTAAATTTTGTGAGACTGTTACATCGAATTGGTCAATCAACTCGTGATTACGACCACAAAATTTAAAAGGTGTTAATTTCAATCGCCTCCTCATATCCTTAGTGTAGCAGTTTTTTATTTGGTAATAAACATCTCTGTCTATACAGCCCTCGTATCGAAAGGATGCAAGAGCATATCGTAACAGCTAAGAAACACACCGTATTCAAAGGCAATGGAGATGTTATTGCTAGGGAATGGGAAACTAAAGATCAACAACAATGCAAGGATCTGGAGTAAATGCACAATAGACAAAGTCTCTACAAATACATGGAAAAGTTATCAATGTAACAACGCTTTTATTGTTGTTCTTATCACTATGAGGACTTCAACAATGAGCTTTGCTAATACCTCGAAGTTACTTCAAGACGGCCTCAAGCACCGGTTTGAGCCGAATACATTAATTACTGTCGAACATTTTTGTGAATCCTGAGATACAGAACTTAGGACTTTTAGTGTTTCTGTAGCGTCTTTAATTTCCAGTATACTGGGATAAACGTGGAAGTACTCACTTAAATTAGGATCGTTGAGTGAAATAACGTCACTTTATCGAAAGAAAATTCCATTTGCAAGCGTCTTTCTTATATTTTTCCTAGCAAGGTCTTAATCAATTAATCTTCATTAATTAATGCACCTTTTTAAGTATTTTCAGTACCATTTTAATCAAAATATTATGAGGATCAAACCGAAAAAGGTACAAATCTGATAAAAAAAAACCAAATAGCTAATAATCTACATTCCAAAATGTCTAAACTGAGGGCCAAAACCAACTTAAGGCAGCTTTGTAAGATTAATAAGTTAAAACTCTTTTTTCAAGCTCAACGCACTGTCACCTGACTATACACGTGTGTTGACAGTACATTTATGTTCAGTTCTAAATTACAATATTACTAAGGAAATTCAGCTGTAGGTACTTGAAAAAAATGTTACAATCTCACCATGGTTAATTTATAGTGAGAAGAGAATTTTGTAATCACCACCCTTCTTGAGCCTCGTTTTTCTGGGGGAAATTATACCTTTAAATGTTTACAACTTTGGTCCTCGCTTATACAATCCTCGTTGTAAGCTCTAACAGTTCATCAAAAACAATAAACAGCTACAAAACGCAGAAACATAACATTCAAACCAACGCAATCACAGTGTGCACTCCCATTACATCAAGGTCCAGAAACGTTAGCATTTTCTGATCTGTTACATAACACCCTTACACTGTCGGCGAATCGGTAATGTAAAATCCGGAAAGACGTGAACCTAGCTAAAATGTCATTTAATTTAGGATACCTACACAACGTATTTTTCGAACATGTTAAGGTGACGGCTATCATATATTTTTTAAACAAATTCCTGACTCCAAAGCTTTTGGGACAGTGTTTTTGTTCTTTAAAAAATCGTTAGACAAACTGTATGCTCGACAGTTATGAATCAAGTGTAAGATGTACATTCCATAGGCTGGAGAGGTAGTTATATTGCTGCTCGGAAAGGAAAAGTTCAAAATATGGAGGTTAAAAGTTTGTCACATAACTTAGATTGCAAACCTGCGTCAATATACAATTAAAGATCTAGGTACGAAGCTGAAGTAGTTGTTTCAGTAGTTTCTTTAGTTGCAAGTTTATTTGGGATAGAGTTAATGTAATAAACAAAATACATAAGTAACTGTACATTAATGTTCCATACAATAAATGAAGTAAATAAATATCAGATTTGTATGTTTCTAAATACTTTTATATATTGATGCACAAAAATTGGGTCGACGCATTCGTTGAAAATAAGATAAAAATTAAATAATCAATATTTTTTGCTGTTTGACGAAAAAAATATTGGATTTTTTTTCACACAAAACACAATACACGTTAGTACAACTTACATCATCTTATTCATTTTATGGAAAATCATGTCGTATATAAGTCATACAATGATTAATTAACAAAGGCGAAATAAAACTTTATTTTAAAAAAAGAACATATATACAACAAAAGGTATAGAATGACACATTTAGATGGTGTTAATGGAGTCTTATGCAATGACGATGTTTACAAAAAAATATTATGCAGATCTTGGGACAAAAACGCGTGGCAGTTTGCTTACTCATAATATAAACTTCAGTTAAATGTATGTACTAATAATTTCATCATGAATAACGGGACAAAAATTTCTGTTTCCTGATATATTTCCATTACGCAATTGTACATGATGATCATAAACTGCGAAACTCGGGTACAATTTTGAAACGTTTTAAATGAATAGTCTCGAAAGGGTAAATGGTGAATGAAAGGTTATGGAGCAAATGCACATGAGACAAATTTTCTACAAATACATGGTAAAAATCCAGCAACTGAACAACGCTTTTATTGTTGTTTCTTCATCTTGAAGTCACCATGAGGCTTGCTCATACCTTTTAGTAACTAACTCTTCGATCAAGATAGTTCAATTGTAACTCGGGACTACGTTTTTGATACTTGCGCGGCTAGGGAAAATTTAAGATCTGTAATCCAAATCGGGTATGAAAACAATATACCACTTGACATTTAAACATGTACATGTATCATCGGTAGTTTTAGTCCTCTCGAAACCAATTCTAGTTGATATAGCCAAATCACGTATAAATATATTAACACATTTTCATCAATTACTCAATCACAGCTTCCTTTTTACTTTGTACTGGAATGACCATTTCACTGTGTTACGACCTGTCCATAGCAATTGTTGTTGCATTGCTACCGGGGGTGTTTTGGCGCACAATGAAATCAGTTCATCCGACCTTTTTCTTTGAAATGCCTTATCAAGTCAGGACCATTGCGGTCGACATTTTTTCGGTGGTATACACCTGCTTTTTCTTTTTGCCTCATGGACCTTTGCTCTTGACAGTTCTGTTAGGTAATTTTGTTTTTACCCCCATTAAATAAAAATTGTTCACAGATTCCATATCATAAATACCAGTAAAATATATAAACTACGAGACAAAAAAAGCATTATGCAGATTTGTATTTATAACAAGGAAGTATTGCGACCAGTTTAACAAGAGTATTTGCAACAATATACGTTTTGGAATCCTTAGCAAATTTTATTATATTGAATACATTAAACAATCTTAAAATGATTCGAGAGTTTGCTTGTATTAAAATTTGTGTAGTAGATGCAAGCCATCTTAAAACAACTACAGGTGTTTTTTGATTTGTTAATAAATTCAAAAGTTTGAATAGTATAAAATGTGACGGCATCGAATTGAAATTATCTTAACTAACAATAAGATCCATTTCCATTAATAAGAAACAAAAAGAGGGGTGATTTCAATTTGTGAGCATTTAATCCATGGTTTTAATTAAGTTGCATGCTCCTTTTTTTCCTTTTCCTACAAAGAAAGAGTAATTTACACAATTTTTTAAGTTTGCATTCAGATGCTCAAAAACATTCGATAAAATTTAAGACACGTGCAGACATACTTTAACACTTGCCCCTAACCTTTTGTAATGAATTTCCACCTTTGCAGTTGCATTCAAATCAGCATTTCCACACTGGCGCAAATTTGCAAACCTGTACCTGAACAGGTGAAAGTGCTTAATATTTTGGAATGAAATAAACGTTTCCTACCTTCAATTTTAATGAGAGTGAATACAAAGTTTTGATAATGTTTAAATTCTATAAGACTCATGCATTTTTCAGAGCCAGGTGGATAGAAATTCATATAAACCAGGGTAAACTCATGCCAACATATAAATAAACAAATAAAACAAGGTAACAAGTTTGGATAAGTTATAAATGTTTCCATTATTACTAGAATTTGACTGACCACCACACACAATGACAGGCATAACCGTTGCAGGTGGTTGTGTAGGTAAAGGCTTTTCTATTGGAAAGCTGGAGTAAACACTTCTCCCATTGAGTAATTGTAATGGTCTGAAATCATTGACTAAGTCCTCTTCATGTGTTGCGTTTACAGGTGTTTTCTTTATCTTGTGACGGAAAGTATTCATCTGCAAAAGACATAGCTCAAATTGAAACAATCTCAATTAAGCAAAGTTCCATGTTATTTGACAACAGAAAACGAGATGAGACTCAAGTTAAAAACGCATAATCTACATGTATGCATTGTTCATGTGATAGTGATAAGGTCTAATATACATTCATAAATTTTACAGCTTCCTTTTTTGATGATATATAAATGTACCAATAAGCAGAAAAAATACAACCTGATTGTGTGCATTTGTTTATGGCTACTATTGGCAAGGTTCGATAGCTTATACCGCAATGACTTTAGGAACCTTTATTAGCCTTAAACGATACAATACTTTGGACACGTTTCCAATTCTAAGTGATATATAATTTTTTGCAGCCCTTGATTAAGGAGTTAATTAAAAATATTTCATTTTTGTAATCTTTTAAATCGCTTTTAAGAATTAAGCATTATATTTCTATATAATGAATGCACCCCTTATTTGCTGAAATTACATGAATCTACTTATCTGATTGTTATAACGTTAGCAACATGCTGTTTCGCAACACATATATTTTTTCACATGGTTGTAAAATAGTGCAGATGATAAATTATCGTGTATTGTATTATTGACAAATAAAATATCACCATATCCACATATTTATATTTTTCTTGAAGCAATTAGTTATTTTGCAATGTTCTTATTGCACTGTTAGTATGCTGCAATACATGTACTGTGGAAGTACCTTTATTCATGGACATCAACTTTCGTGGTTTTCTCAAATATCACTATTTCGTGGGTGCTTTCATTCAAATGGTTTTGATTTCTATGTATTCAAACTCGAAGGAAAAAATGCATATCTTTGGGAACTTACTTTCATGGTTTTATAGAACCACGAAATCCACGGAAATTTGAACCCCACGAACAATTATAGTACTTTCACAGTATAACCTACTGCATTAAGCTAATTTGATACGCAGCAGAGTGATCTCCTTGTTAGCTCACCTGGCTATAGCCAGGATGAGCTTTTGCCATCAATTTTCGTCCGTCCGTCCATCGTTCGTCGTCCATCCGTCGTCCGTCCGGCGTAAACTTTTCATTCAAAGATTCTCTTCTCTGAAACTACTGGGCCAATTGAAACCAAACTTGACCACAATAGTCTTTAGATGGTCCCCTGCAGAAAGTTGTTTTTCAGATCCGCACTATATCCAAGATGGCCACCAGCGGGGATCATAGTTTTAACATTGGACCCTACGGGAAAGCACTTTCAAAGATCTTGTCCTCTGAAACAACTGGGCCAATTCAAACCAGACTTGGCCACAATAGTCCTTAGATGGTTTCCTGCAAAAAAGTTGTTTTTCAGATCCGCGTTATATTCAAGATGGCCGTCAGCGGGGATCATAGTTTTAACATTGGACTCTATGGGAAACACATTCAAAGATCTTCTCCACTAAAACTACTTTGCCAATTGAAACCAAACTTGGCCACAATAGTCCTTAGATGGTCTCTTGCATAAAAAATTGTTTTTCGGATCCGCGTTATATCCAAGATGGCCACCAGCGGGGATCATAGTTTTAACATTGGACTCTATTGGAAACACATTCAAAGATCCTCTCCACTAAAACTACTGCCAATTGTAACCAAACTTGGCCACAATAATCCTTAGATGGTCCCTGCAAAAAGTTGTTTTTCAGATCTGCGCTATATCTAAGATGGCCGGCAGCGGGGATCATAGTTTTAACATTGAACCCTATGGGACAATACTTTCGAAGATCTTCTAATCTGAAACTACTTGGCCAATTGAAACCAAACTTGGCCACAATAGTCCTTAGATGGTCTCCTGCAAAAATGTTGTTTTTCAGATCCGCGTTATATCCAAGATGGCCGCCAGCGGGGATCATAGTTTTAACATTGGACTCTATGGGAAACACATTCAAAGATCTTCTCCACTAAAACTAATGGGCCAATTAAAACCAAACTTAGCCTGAATAGTCCTTAGATGGTCTGGTTCCCTGCCAAAATGTTGTTTTTCTGATCCGCGCTTTATCTAAGATGGTCGCCAGCGGGAATCATATTTTTAACATTGGACCCTATGGGAAAATACCTTCAAAGATCTTCTCCTCTAAAACTACTGGGCCAATTCAAACCAGACTTGGCCACAATAGGCCTTGGTTGGTCCCCTGCGAAAAAGTTGTTTTTCAGATCCGCGCTATATCCAAGATGGCCGCCAGCGGGGATCATAGTTTTAACATTTGACCCTACGGAAAAGACATTCAAAGATCTTCTCCTCTGAAATTACTGGGCCAGTTGAAACCAAACTTGGCCACAATAGTCCTTAGATGGTCCCCTGCATAAAAAGTTGTTTTTCAGATCCGCGCTATATCCAAGATGGCCGCAAGCGGGGATCATTGTTTTAACATTGGACCCTATGGGAAAAGAAATTCAAAGATCTTCTCCACTGAAACTACTGGGCCAATTAAAACAAAACTTTGCCACAATAGTCCTTAGATGGTCCCCTGCAAAAAAGTTGTTTTTCAGATCTGCGCTATATCCAAGATGGCCGCCAGCGGGGATAGTAGTTTTAACATTGGACCCTATGGGAAAAGACATTCAAAGATCTTCTCCACTGAAACCTCTGGGCCAATTGAAACCAAACTTGGCCAGAATAGTCCTTAGATGGTCCCCTGCAAAAAACTGTTTTTTCAGATCCGCCCTATATCCAAGATGGTCGCCAGCAGGGATCATAGTTTTAACATTGGACCCTATGGGAAAAGAAATTCAAAGATCTTCTCCACTGAAACTACTGGGCCAATTAAAACAAAACTTTGCCACAATAGTCCTTAGATGGTCCCCTGCAAAAAAGTTGTTTTTCAGATCTGCGCTATATCCAAGATGGCCGCCAGCGGGGATAGTAGTTTTAACATTGGACCCTATGGGAAAAGACATTCAAAGATCTTCTCCACTGAAACCTCTGGGCCAATTGAAACCAAACTTGGCCACAATAGTCCTTAGATGGTCTCCTGCAAAAATGTTGTTTTTCAGATCCGCGTTATATCCAAGATGGCCGCCAGCGGGGATCATAGTTTTAACATTGGACTCTATGGGAAACACATTCAAAGATCTTCTCCACTAAAACTAATGGGCCAATTGAAACCAAACTTGGCCTGAATAGTCCTTAGATGGTCTGGTTCCCTGCCAAAAAGTTGTTTTTCTGATCCGCGCTTTATCTAAGATGGTCGCCAGCGGGAATCATATTTTTAACATTAGACCCTATGGGAAAATACCTTCAAAGATCTTCTCCTCTAAAACTACTGGGCCAATTCAAACCAGACTTGGCCACAATAGGCCTTGGGTGGTCCCTTGCGAAACAGTTGTTTTTCAGATCCGCGCTATATCCAAGATGGCCGCTAGCGGGGACCATAGTTTTAACATTTGACCCTACGGAAAAGACATTCAAAAATCTTCCCCTCTGAAATTACTGGGCCAGTTGAAACCAAACTTTGCCACAATAGTCCATAGATGGTCCCCTGCATAAAAAGTTGTTTTTCAGATCCGCGCTATATCCGAGATGGCCGCAAGCGGGGATCATTGTTTTAACATTGGACCCTATGGGAAAAGAAATTCAAGATCTTCTCCACTGAAACTACTGGGCCAATTAAAACCAAACTTTGCCACAATAGTCCTTAGATGGTCCCCTGCAAAAAGTTGTTTTTTCAGATCCGCCCTATATCCAAGATGGTCGCCAGCGGGCATCATAGTTTTAACATTGGACCCTATGGGAAAAGACATTCAAAGATCTTCTCCACTAAAACTACTGGGCAATTGAAACCAAACTTGGCCACAATAGTCCTTAGATGGTCCCCTGCAAAACAATTGTTTTTTCAGATCCATGCTATATCCAAGATGGCTGCCAGCGGGGATCATAGTTTTAATATTAGACACTATGGCAAAACACTTTCAAAGATCTTCACCTCTGAAACAACTGGGCCAATCGAATTCAAACTTGGCCACAATAGTCCTTAGATGGTCCCCTGCAAAAAAAAAAAATGATTTTCAGATCCGTGCTATATCCAAGATGGCTGCCAGCGGGGATCATTGTTTTAACATTGGATCCTACAGGAAAACACTCAAATATCTTCTCCTCTGAAACTACTGATCCAATTGAAACCAAACTTGACCACAATAGTCCTTAGATGGTCCCCTGCAAAAACATTGTTTTTTTCAGATCCGTGCTATATCCAAGATGGCTGCCAGCGGGGAACATAGTTTTAACATTGGACCCTATGGGAAAAGAAATTCAAAGATCTTCTCCTCTGAAACTTCTGGGCCAATTGGAACCAAACTTGGCCAAAATAGTCTTAAAGTGGCCCCTTGCAAAATAGTTGTTTTTCAGGTCTATGCTTTATCCAAGATGTCCGCCAGCAGGGAACAAAGTTTTAACATTGCACCCTATTGGAAAACACTTCTTCTCTGAAACTGTTCAGCCAGTTGGAACCAAAGTTGGCCACAACAGTCTCTAGGTTTCCCCCTTGCAAAAAAATTGTTTTTCAGGTCTTTGCTTAATGCAGAATGGCTGCCAGTGCGGAACAGATTTCACATTGGACCCTATTGGAAAACATTAAAAGATTTTCTCCTCTAAAATTATTTCGCCAATAATAAAAACATACTTTTTCACAATGGGCCATAGTTGTTCCTCTTTAAATGCCTGCATCGCATTCAAGATGGTCCCAGTCGTGAACATAGTTTAACCATGAGACTTATCAGAAACCTATCGGAAAGCATTTAAAGATGTTCCTCTGAAAATTATTAGTCAATTGGAACCAAAATGAGACTCAATGGTCCTTAGATGGTTCCCTTCAAGAAAGGTGACAGTAGAACTGCACCCCATCCAAAATAACTGCCAATCTGGAACATAGTTTAACTTAAGATAATATAACATCACTGTCTGTTAACAAATTTGAAAATAATGCCCTTAAAGCATTGGGATTATTTTAACTGCATGTGTCAGCCAATGTCCAGGTGAGCGATACAGGCTCTTGAGAGCCTCTTGTACTAAAACTCTAACGGGTTTAACAGAAATAAAACTCAAATAATTTTTTTATTTTTCATTTTTATCGAAATACAAAAATACCAAAATTACATACTAAATAAGTCTAACATATCTTCTGCAACCTCTGGTCCACAAGCAGTGGTATCGACCAAGTGGTAAAACTAACATAAACGATTATATACAATGAACTCTCGTTGTGGCTCAGTTAAACATTGACTGTTTTAATATGACATGAAATGTTATATAAGGCAGTCACTTACTTCCTTCCAATACCGCCTACTAGTGTAAATCAACGGCAGTAGAATACCGAAGGAACATAGGAGTAGTATTTACAAAAATTGAAGTTGAAAGCAATGGCAAAAACCAGATCGCAAAAACAATGACGTTAGATGGCGACAAAGCACAGAAAAAAACAAGGCACTCACAGTGTTAACTACCATGAAACTGAGAGTGACATCAGGTGCTCCGGAAGGGTAAGTATGTCCTGCTCTGTTAACAGCACCCGTCACACTGTAAGTGAAGAAAATATGTTTTTGAAAGATCTGTTAGGTAGCTGATTGATTATTGTCATTTTGTAACCCTAAAACAAAACCAGTTAAAATTCAAGGTACGTTTTACTCCAATTTTTATACTTTCTGAAAATGTAAAAGTACCCGAAAGTTGCATTTCAAGAATATGTATGACGTCACAGGTGGATGTAACATGCATCGAACTGCGATTTTATTTCAAAGTGATTATATCATTATTCTCCATACCTGCGTTTCTGATATTTTTATTGGTTCAGTGAACACAGTCCACACCACACTTTCATAGCAAGGAGGTGTTGTCAAACTTCCTCTGTATCGGTAATAGTGAACCAAATCTATTGGTACTAGTCTCTCCATTATAACAGGTGGGATTTCAGCCTTTTCGCCTGTAAAATAATATGCAAATGTTAGTTTGATATATATTACATACAACCAATAATAACATGAAGTCCCTTTTCCCGATCACCATACGTACTAGATCTATTTCTGAACTTAAAAATCAATTTTCATATCCATTCCCTGCTTTCTTTTTTTTCAATTCATTACTTTGTTTCAATATATATATATATATATATATAGTGAACCTACCTAATCCGACGCACAATGGGACCATAAAAAATGTAATACAGGATGTAGGAATAATCAGGTTAAAAAGCATTAAAAGCTATATTTGGGACCAGTAAATTATGCCGGACTTGACAGGATATTGAAATACTCAGGTGTCGGATTCTAAAGACAGATTCACTGCATTACCCTTTTCCACCGTCATATTACCTTCAACATGTCTGTACAATTCTTAAATACTGGTACATTTTAAGAATTATACTAGAAATAGCCCGATTTAGCCGCTTTTACCAATGTATCGAAACATAACACCGATTCATAAAACAGGAAGCAAATGAAAAAGATATACTTATCTTCTTCTGTATTTGTGTCTCCATTTTTCTTCTCTACGAACTGCTTTTTTATTCTTTTTCAGACTGACTGTTTGGTTATCCCTTGTTTTATATAACCGTTTAACTCCTTTTTCCAGTGAAAAATTTACTTCAACTTTTGTCATTTTCAAAATATCTATATGATGTGTAAAATCAAGAGTAGGGTATCACACAGGGAGATCAAAATCTTAACCAACATATTTAGGATGCATTCAAATAAATAAATAAATGGACAGATATGAAGAGCAAGGCAAAGATCATGCCGTGTGAAAAAGAGTAAAACTACCTTGGCTGACACGGTTACAAAAATGGTCACCAACTCCACAGCCAGTTTGAGAGCAATAAACATGTACATAAGCAACGATTTGTGACGCCGTTAACCGATTAATATCGTAACGGATATTGAATATAGGGCATTTTGTTTTTGATATGGACTTTTCACGGCCAGTATCAAGTGAGTCCGCTAGGGCCGTGATTAAGTCGATATCAATAACAAAATATCCTATAATGCTTCTATCGGTAATTCACAAAATGATAAATACAACTAAACTGATATTTCTATTTTACCACAATTAATGTATTTTTTATTTGAAAAATTTATATGCATTCTTCATTCAACGTAATATGAACACGAAAAATAGTGCCAAAACATGACGTCAGCATAGCATACCGCCCGTAACACCTTCATTGTGAACCGATAATTTCCATAGTGTCGAGTTCGGTGATACTGAGAATATCAGTCTCTGTAGATCAAAGCAAACTCATAAAAATTACCTATAAAAAGAAGGACATTGTTTTATCATCATGTAGAAGCATTACAATACATACATTGTTTGATTTGCTATAATAGTATGGTTTTCTTGATGCATTTTGTAGAAATGGGAAAAAGTTGGCTACTGTTACCTTGTATATCATAACTGATAAATTTTAGTATAAACCGGGAAACTTCGTGGCAATTTAATTTTCGCTGTTTTCGCGTTAAGAGATCAAACGCAAAAACAAAACCGTCGCGAATATTTTAATGCAAGTCAGTGATTTAGTAGCTCGACTGACAAACGCGAATTCTGCGCGAAATGAGTTTGCGTAAAAAATACGACGCGAAAATTTCCAGTTTACAGTTCTGTTACTGTTAGCAACAAATTTTGAAACAAAAAGACCGTATAATCCGCTGCTTACGTCGTACATGTAACTATCAATGAAATAAAAGGGACAACAGAAAACATCTACAATGACTGAAAATTATAATTACATGCCATAATCTGTTATGGAACTACACAGGGAAAACACAAATAAGACAAAAGACAAACGTAAACAACGATAGGAACTCGGGACAGCCGGACTTGGTACCGGCACTAGCAAAAGCCAGCGGTAGGGTTAAACCGGTTTATTGGTACCCAAACCTCCCATTTATCTGTCCCTTTTCCTTATAGTATAATAAACATACCAATAAAACCCAATACAGGTAGACTAATAACTCAATGACCAAAATCTTGAAAGGAGAGAATATGACCATACGTAATTTTGAAAGATGGGTCAAAGGGTGCTCGTCGCTAATCTGCCGGCTAGCTAGAGGAGCCTAGTCTGCTGGTAAACGCACTGCCAACTGAGATACTCATCAAATGATAATTTAGGGAACTGATTTTCTAACCCTGTGGCATTACACTAACGGAAATATTACCTTTGTGAGCTACGTTTTCTAGAAAACTGAAGACCTCTTCAAAGTGTATATTGTGTTTTCCAATCTGTAATTATATAATTACGCATTAAAAATAGGATGCCAGTTCAATATAAAGGTATGGGAAAACGTTAGCAATCATATTAAAATGTCCACTCAAATAAAGTAACTCAAAATGTTTCTGAAGGGACAGGCATTATCAAAAATAGCTATCAGTAGAACAAAGTTGACAATAATTTTGGTAATTATTTTTGTCGAATTTTGCAAAGAATTGCTCTCTATGTGTGCCTGTTCTAAATGTGCTGAAGCAAGACTAAAAATTTAAAGGATTTGACGTACAAATGGATGATTTTTGCAGGTTATGCATTTTTTTCTGTGCATAGCTCACTACTTAATCTGCTCTTTTACCGTTACGTTTGTTTTCTTTGTCATTTGTATCTGCTTCTGACTTTAACTTTTAGCTTTGCACACAGCTGAAGGAAAAAGTGTGTCAAAATATGAATATTATACCCTTGATTGGATTTCACACTTTATAACTGTTTTCGTTGTCTTCAAGTAAACCACTATCGCTTGAAATGCGCATTTACTGAAAAAAAAACTATCGAGACAAAAACCCAAAAGTGTGCAACTTTCCGTGATTTTCTAATAATTCTTACACATGAAAGGAACAGCGATGGTAACACCTAGTTGGAATACCATAATTAAACAACTGTAAAGGAACAAAGGATTGTTACTTTATGTCCAGAGACATGACCAATGAGAACATAGAAGCAGCGTATTGTTGATTCAAAACGAATTTATTTAACAATAAGAGACAAGAAGAAAAAAAACCGTGAAGATACCACCAGTTTTTGTAGGTTCTTTATGCCAGTATTTTATTTTTGTAGAGTTATTATTCATTTTTGATTCTTTGTTTTATCTACGTTTGTCCTGTTTTTATCATATGAAAAAGAAGGGAAATGGGGTAAATGTCAAGGAGACAGCATCCAATATCCAGGTTAAACGACCCAAAACAAAACATCTAGGGGTCACCGTACGGTCTTCAACACAGTGAGGAACCTGACACCATATAGCGAGGCTAGTT
The DNA here is from genome assembly GCA_002080025.1 of Modiolus philippinarum. Lineage (NCBI taxonomy): Eukaryota > Metazoa > Mollusca > Bivalvia > Mytilida > Modiolidae > Modiolus > Modiolus philippinarum. The sequence continues at coordinate 98,252 of MJUU01062668.1, forward strand.
TTTTTTCAGATAACAGGAAACACCTACAATGGCCGAACATTACAATCACATGCCACAATCAACCAGGGAACTGCAAGCTAAATGGTCCCAAAACATGTTTGCATTTGAGTGGCCTCTTAATTGATACATGTTTGTAGTTCAGTTTTTTTTAATAATTAAGGAAAATCAAGCGAGTTAAATATAATGTTTCCTTCAAATAGGAGTGAGATGAAAATATTTCTTCACTCGAATTAGTAAAATTTCGATTTTTAACATGCGAGCTTCTGCGAGTATGTTAAAATCGAAATTATGACGAATGAAGAAATATTTTTAAATCGCGACATAGCTCAAGGAGAATGTTATTCTACAATGATTTGTCTGTAAAACTCATAGAATGGCAGAAATTTAACCAACCACTACCAGATATGTTATGATCTTGTTTGGTCATTTTGATTATATCGCGATCTTGACAGACTTATTACAATTTCATTAAGACAGTGTAAGATATCCTATCGTAATATAAGATAATTGCTTTCAAGGACGACCAAGACGTGTTCAGTTTATCAAGATCAAGCAAGATAACTGCGTTCAAGGGCTTAGTTTGACCCAATCAAACAACATTAAGTCTAGATCTAGATCTTAACAAACTTAACCCGTCTTTATCGTTCCTGAACGAAATTAAGAAGTGGATCTTATCTGATCATAAGCTGTCTCAACACGTCTTGATCGTCCTTGAAATCAATATCTTGAAAATCAACTTAAAATCTTACACTGTCTCAACAAAATTGTGGTTAGCCTGTCAAGATCGTGATAAGATCAAAATAGCCAGACAAGATCATAACATATGGGTCGTTGGCTAAAAAGTCGAATGCAAATTTAACCAACTGCTGATGATTGGAGAATTGTTTCATCTCATTATCAACAGGTTTTGGTAGTGCTTTTATTTTGTTAATTTCCTTATATGCATACATAACCTACAATTTCATTTAATTTGATATGACAAATACAGTATATACAGATTTTATTTAGACGAACAGATGGTATGAAAAAGAAGACACACCTCAAAGAAAAATCCTAAGACCATCAATCCATCTGGTTTGTCGATTGCGTCAGTAATTGACACGAACCTATCCGAGTAATGGACAATATGCATCTAAAATAGAGAAACCGAATGTCAACAATGTTTACACAAATATTACATTATTACTATGTATTGGTAAGTACGTCATATCCATAATACTGAGCAATTATCTGTAATGATATTGTATAACAACAATCATCAGTTTCACTGTCTCCTCACGTCAATTTGCCATGAGTTTTTATTGGATTGACATTTACATTGGAACGGTTCTAAAAGCATTATTACATTGACTCTTTGTATGTTTACAACATTTATTGCAATCTATTTGGCTCAAATTTTCAACCAGAGAAGACAAATTGAATGTAAATCATACGCGAGGCTAGACTTTTTTTCAAATTTCCAGCTTTACTTCTTCTAATCTCGGCACCTTAAACTATGAAGCAATGTTTGGGTGTAAAAATACTGACAAAAACGTACAAAGATATAAAAGATAAGAAAAGGGAGTAAGACAATATGGGAATGAATCCTAATTTCACTAAATTGAAAACGGAGGTAAGAGGAAATTTCACAAATAGCAACCGAACACAACAGTAAAGTACATTTTAATTCTGTTGAGAATTTATAAAATACCATAATGCCGAAGTCATTAGAAATTTAAAGTCTGAAGATGGTCTTTCCAAAACCTTCTGTCTCTTCAGTACAGATCAATCAAAACAAAGTGGAAAAAGAGTACTGAAAGATGTAAAACTGCTGACAAAAAACATGAAAATTAAAAAATCAGCCGAGGACAGCAAAGAAGTCATATAGAGTGTGAGACTAACATTGGGTATGTTTCACTTAAAAAAAAGAAGGAAATCAGAAACTGTAAGCTTACATCTTTTAAATGTAACAAAAACTTTGTCTGCAGTCAAAGACCTGAATCAAAAATATTGCGACACTATTCACGTCTACAGTCACATGAATCGCACATGGATACTTAAAAAAATCGAAAGCTTTATTGGAGAATCTGAAATGCCTTTCATTTTCTATTATATATTCTCTTAAAATATTTCCTTTTCTACACTTTATACCACTCTTCCACAGGATAAACTTAAATCACTAATCAAAGGTATCATTCAAAAGGCCTTCGCCAATCAAAAATGTTGTATTAGTTTATTAAGCCACCTTTTTTCAAAAACCATCTTAAAAGAAGTATGACATGATGAAAAACATGTGTACAGGTTGCTTGATTTAATTATAATATATTTTTCACATTTGTACGTGCTTGATTTTATTAATAATATATTTGTTTAACATTTGTAGGTGTTAATTATCAACGTCAAGTTGGTATGGGCACAACTTGTGCGCTTCTTCCCGCAAACTTGCTGTTATAATCCTACAAGACGGAATTTCTGCAGGGACTCGTAAAAACTCAAAGAATATGGTAGATTCTATAATCTCGCTTATAGATAACTAATTTGTTTAGCTTATATACCCTTTAGAATGAGACATAAAGGATACAAGAAACACCACTAGATGTACATCTGTTTGGAATTACATCTCCAATTTGACGGAAATTGTCATCTCATGTACTAAAATTTACGATAAAAGTGACAACTTTGTTTTAAAAATCAATTTCCTTATCATTGACAGTACTAATTATGCAGACCTTCTCATCAGGCCTAGTTTTCTCCGTTACCGCTTCATTCATCAAGGCTTCGAAAAATCCCGTCTCATTCGATCATTATTAAAATTCTTTAATAGATACCAGTCCCTTGTGGAAAAATTTGAAATTGCGTTCAAGATTCATTATTGACTTAATACTTTGATGAACACTTCTCTGTACTATCTACAACCCTTCAATAGCAATACAGGTACCGGAAACTACCACAATCACTCGCGATAAAACTTGTTTAACCCACCATTTCCTTTGAAATGCCTGTACCTGGTCAGAACCATTGCCGTTTACAATTTTCCTGTGGTTTACCACCTGTTTTGTCTTTATGTCCGTTGGATTTCGGTTTTTGACAATTCTTTACGATAATTTTNTTATTACCTCCATACTATAGGGAAACGGGACAGATAAAGGGGAGGTTTGGGTACCCATAAACCGGTTTAACCCTACCGCTGGCTTTTGCTAGTGCCGGTACCAAGTCCGGCTGTCCCGAGTTCCTATCGTTGTACCAAGTCCGGCTGTCCCGAGTTCCTATCATTGTTTACGTTTATCTTTTGTCTTATTTGTGTTTTTCCTGTGTAGTTCCCTAGCAGATTGTGGCATGTAATTATAATTTTCAGCCATTGTAGGTGTTTCCTGTTGTCCCTTTTATTTCATTTATATTATAACCCTAATGTCCATTTAACATCAACTTTACTGTCATATTATTACTGTTACTCAATACTTTAATTTTCTTTGGTCGATTTTATGTAATTTCTTTTCATCATTTCATAAAGTCAAGCTAAGCTTGCATATACCTCCATAGGATAATGTTTGCTGTCAATAACATGTTCAGAGCCTTTAGTATTGTCAGAACCCCAGTGGAAATGAAACTGGACTGGTTTATATCCACCTGTCAATCCCCCTCCATGTGTTCGTAATGAGGTATCAACAATGTCTACTTGAACTGAAATATCAAAATTTAAGACCATATAGCTATTGACATGGTACCAATCCATTATAATTCAATGTTTTTACTATTGTCACCGGTATTATTTCATTAATATCATTGCAAAAAGACCACTATCTTTTTACGATAAACAATAAAAGAAAATGTAGTGAATGCACATGTGAAAAGGTGTTCATCTTGAAGTCATCGTAAGACCTTCAATAATGACCCTTCCTCATGACATCTTTTCATATTTAATTAAAACTAAAGGAAAATTGTAAGAGCTGAAAGTCCGTACAGAAGGTGAAAATGGAAAACAAAGATTAAATCATTTTGCAATAAGTCATTTTAATATATTTACATTGTGACGTCAATCATTTGAATTTCCACCTTTTTTCGAATTGTCTTGATCCGTCCCCTCAACGTAACAGAGCAAAGAGTAGTGAGCCAAGGCAGCACTAGTCAGTCTAAATCAATGAGCGATGATTATTTGATAGGCCAGTAATTAAGAGAATCATTCACTGTCATCCAAGGCAAAGGAAATTACTCACCTGTATGGCCATTATTTTTAATGGTCATATTAGTATGTACTTTTTCATCAAATCCTTTAAAACCAAACTGTAGGAGACTGCCGTCGTAAAGGGTGTTTTCTGTCACTATACCAACCGGGGACTGCATTACGCCTGCACATTCCGGATAGTCTTCATGCCAGTGAGAGGGACCTAATACAATAAAATAAGTATCGCTAAAAAAAACTTTCATAACCACACGAGAATGTAAAACAATTTTAAATGATAAACTGCCAAGAAACTGGAAGAATTTTTACCCACAGAGATTTCAATCAATATAATGAAGTAATGTAGTTAAAGACAGTTAAACAACACTAGTGTGCAAATTGCAATGTTATGCCCTTTATGTTATAGGTTTTGACTTGGTCTTGTTAAAATTAACGGTATTATTTCTTTTGAGCTTACCGATAAAAGTGTTGACAGTGGTCGTGTCTAACTCACTCGAATACACAAGGAGTATCAGTAATCAAATTGAATAAAATTACACTCAGAATTATTTTGAAATCTGACAGTGTGCTACACAAAGAATTTGTCAGTTGCTGTGACGTTACATTCCATAGTATTAAATACACATGCATTTCTCTGCTTATTTTCAGTGTTTGGACCTAATGTTACAATATTCATCAAACCATTAGCACTAATTTTCCAGTAAACTTCCGCCCTGCTAATCCTTCTCCAGTAAGTCAAGTAATACATGTATATATACTACATTTAGACTCACGTTGCTTGTCTCCTGTGTAATCTTTTAATGTTTTTAATGTTTTGCATTCACAGTTTTGTTTATGTTGATACGTTTTGATAATGTTTCAAATGGAGATTTAAAAATAATTCAGTTCCATTTATTGATTTTTGGAGTTTATTTTCCTAGGGTAGGTTAATTCCGGAGTACAATTACCATTAATAGAGTCTTCCATTGTACTCCTTGGAGCAACTGACTTGGGGCTTTCTTTAATCACGACACATTATCAAAATTTCTTATTATTGAGAAACTTCATTTTCCATCTTGTGTTTTGCCTATTATTAAATGTCAGATCCAACAAAAAAATCCTTCTAAACCAGACTTGTTTTCTGGATGATAACCCGAGTGTGAGAGTGTTCACGACGCTAGTGTTTAAGTTTTTGTGGCTGTCATGTCCAATTCCGTTTTTGATTTCTTTTGTTAGCATTTTTGTCTGAATTCATGCTGCTTTTTGTTCTTTTTTCAGATAATATTGTCCAAGGTATTTACTTGCCGAAAATGAGAGACAATGAGGGTTACGAAACCAACAAGCGTAACAGTGTTTAGATACTCATTATTTTGGACTATCATGCTTTATATGACGGTTGATGCATGCCTAGCAGAGAGACCTGTCAATACACTCGGGTTCATTTCTGGAGTTCATGTGAACATATCCACTTAAGGGAGTACAAGTGTGAAAAAAAAATGTAATTTGAATGAAAACTCTTACAATTTGTTTTAAAAACCTCTGATAATAGAACAATTTAAGCAAAAAGTTTTGAAATTCCATATATAAAGAATTTCTTATATATAAGCCGTCAAAAGTTTGACGGCAACGTTTCTCTCTAGAATTTTCCTTCATTTTCCATTAACAACTTTAATGTCTTGAAAGATATGAAAATATAATTTGAAAGTGATAAAATTTTGTAAATTGTCTGTTTTCTTCATTTTAAAGTTCCTAATGACCTAGAAATAATGATTCATGTGCAAAACTATTTTACCCTGTATGGATAAAACCTAAGGATAACGAATGTTTCTGAAATTTGAAGCTCATACTCCCTTAATGTCTCATACTGGCATCTGTTGAATGGTCACCAGACTCAAATATCGGTATACTAAACTTTTTTTTATACTTTCCTACCAAAACGCCGCCACCCAACAATAAAATTGGATTATTATGACAAGTATAAAAACTAGTGTTTACCGTTCTCGCCTGTGTATTCCCAAACATCGCCTGAAAATGGAAAAAATGAATACCATTATTGCTCAAAACATCATTTGGACAAAAGTTTTCGAATCCCATATATGTAATTCTATTATTTTTTTTTTCAATTAAAGACACTAAATGCTACGTGAATAAAAAATCATGTATGTATTCACCATCATCTTACTAGTATTTCGTTTCTGCATTAATGAATTTCTGTGTCATGGTGTTGGATCATTTTAAATTAGAACACTACAGACGTCCAAAATATAAACAATCTTAAAAAAATAATTTTTTGACACATAAACTGTTAGAAAATAACAATGGGGCAATCATAACTGAAACATTTGGTCAGCTTTTAGCTTAAAATCAGAAACAGTAGTTATAAAATACTCAACGTCATTCCAATATATTGCATATAGATGATGTTAATAAAGATGAATCTTAATTAGTTGAAAGAATATCAAAGGGATTGATCAAATCGTGTACATACCAAATCAAGCTCAACAGATTACAGTGTCAGCGGCACTACTGTAAATAGTTACAGTGACAATGAGGAACTCAAGAACATAATAATTAAGACTGATATTGATGCTGATGGTATAACGCATTTGAACATAACCTACCTATCAAAGCCAAACTTTTACACCAGGGTTACAGATTTCATAAGTTGTTGAATACATATAAGAAGTTTTATAATAGATATAGGCATTTGATATCTACGTATCCTTTTTTTCTGGAAAATGAAACTCCCCTTTTTCTTGAATTTTTTTTAATGTCGTGCAAAATTCAGGCAAAACTGAAAAAAGAAATGAACGGTACAAAATGACCTTGAACCTCCTCTTAGGAACCACATTGGAACTGGTTCTGTCGTAGCTTCCACCCCTGCTCTTGCGCCTCATTAACCGCAAAATGATAAATAATAAAATGGAATAAACAAAGGTCCTTTTATCACATGTATCAGAAAACATAAGACTATATAACAAATAGAGAATAAGGCCAAAATATTGTTATTTAGTGTGCAGCATTATGGTGTATGTCGAAGGCGGGGAAAATATTTTTGTAACATCTTCTCAGCAGCTACTTGTACTTATCACAGCCTTTTGTATTCGGTCTGCAGCTTGTACCGTCGGATTTGATATCAGGTCTGTTGCCTGTCTACTTCCTGTTTGCAGACTTGGTTTATATTTAACATTAATAGTAAGTGATAAAAATTTTCGTAACAATTTTCTCGGCAACTACTTGTATCTTTTTGGTGGATGAGTATTTTTGTTACAGTTTTCCCAGCAACTACATTTACTGATCACATCCTTTTGATATATGGTATGCGGCATGAACATTTTTTTACACTTGTGGTCAATAGTAGAAAATATTGTTGTCGATTTTTCAGCATATCAATTTTCTCAGCAACTAATTTTCACCGTTTTTGTATGTTTTTTATGCATCAACTGTAGGTCTGTAGCTTATCTCCTTCTTCTTTAAGGAACTCCGTTCATATTTCAGAATCGGCCATCCGACAGCCCGTATGTGACCACTTCTATGTCGAATGATACTATTTATTCATATGAAATTCATACAAAACATCAAGGGCTACTAGAGGAAAACCCTTTTTGATGTTTCATGTGTTTTGATACCACCAATTACAACCTTACTATTATCAACTTACCCTATCAGGATTGTCAACTTTGCAGGCATCTTCTAGTACTATTTCCCTCANNNNGGGGGGGGGGGGGGGGGGGGGGGGGAGGAACTTATCACTATACAATTTCATATACTGTATAAATTTTCAATCTGTTTTTTTACATGTACATTTTGTATATTAATTACTATGATTTTATAGTGTTTAATTGTGCTGATCCTCATTATTCAGACTTTCTCATTCGGCATATGTATCTTTGTGGCCGCTTTTAAATTTTTCCTGAAAAAATCCGTCTTATACGATCATTAAAAAGTTCTAAAATTGATATCAGTCCTTGGAGATTTTGCATGTTTACTGTAAAAACAATTACTATTAAAAAAAATATCATAACGACTAACTAGAAACATTTTACGAAGAATATTATTCATTTGAATAAAGCAAATGTGCATATCTTCAAGGCCATTTGCATATGTTAATTTCAGTACACTCATTCAGACATAAAAGTGATACATGTATTTTAAGTAAATTGTATATTTCAAATGCCCTGCAACAATTATGATAGTCTACTGGGAATTCACAGTATACGTCAAATTATATATTTATTTTATTTTTTCAAATAAATTTTCCAAAAAAAAAACGCATTTAAATGTCTACTAAATGTTGTATGGTGATGTCATCAGATAGTGATCACATCCGTTTGCTATGCAGGAAAATTGAGCACATTAGATCAAATCAATGAATTGGTAAGACTACCCGTCAGTCATTGTCAGTATGGCGGACAAAAGGTCAAATAAAGCAGTTTATATATTTGTATTTCCTTTGTCTTTCGTTTTGAGTTTTCTTGTGCAATCTTCGTATGGACTGTAGCTTCCGATCGTTGTTTTCAGTCATTGTGGCTGTTTCCGGCTAACTTTCCCATTACAGGTCATGGAAAATTAAAATGACAGATAATAATACTTAGAGATCACAGTGTCAAAGCAATGATAACATTTCAGAAAGAAAATAGTATGATGAAAATTAATGTTGTCAAAAGGATGAACCGGCAATATCCGAAGGGCAGAAAGACCATGCATTTCCAAAACCTCAATAAAGGGCTACGCCGAGCGCAGCATGATACGACCGCAGCATGTCAACCACTGAAATTTGAACAAGTGTATTTTGAAGTGAATGTGGACACAGTATGGAGCTTGACAGTAATTTGATGGACACATTAAGAAAAATTGCAATTCTGGCCCCTTTGACCCCTTATGGCTCGGAAATGGTATTAGCTATGCTAATTCTGTTGACATACTACCAAAAGCTTACAACAAGACAAATCCATAGAATAAATCCTATCAAAATCTGATAAAAAATAAAGATTTCACACATTTCTAAAAATTGCAATTTTGGGCCCTTTGACCCCATATAGCTTGAAAACAGTAAGAGCTATGACAAATCCGTTGCAATACTCCTGAAAGCTGACAATAAGAGGCATCTAAAGAAAAAAATCCCATCGAAATCCGATGATAAATAAAAATTTTAGGTAATCAGCATATTTGCAATCTTGGCCCCGTTTTGCCCCTCATAGCTCGGAAAGGAAACAAGTTAACAAAAATCTGATGGTGCAGTGCTGGTTAATTTTTCTTAAGGAATCCATTGCAAAAAACTGCATCAAAATCGAACTAAAAATAAAAAAAATAAATTTTTTGAGATTCCCCCTTTAGGGCCCCATTTAGCTCATGAACGGTACATGCGATGTGAAATCCGTTAACATACTACAGATTGGAAATTTAATAAGGAGCACACTGAAAGAAACCCCATCAAAATCTGATATGTAATAAATATTCTACAGCCCAATATATGAAAACACCCAATTTGGCCCTTTTTGGCCCTTTTTCAGAAACGGGCGGGGCTACGATTCCCAAAACCAATCCCAGCCTTCCCTTTGTGCCAAGGAACATTGTGTTAAAATTTCATAAGGATTGGTCAACTAGAACTCAAGTTATCGCACGGAGACGAAGTGTCCACAGACGCCGACGCCGACGACGACGCCACCGACGACACCGCCGACGACGACGCCGCCAGTATCATACCAATATACGACCTCAAAATTTTTTTTGCGGTCGTATATATATTTTAAACTGCAGTGGTGTTGAATTTGTACTCAAGAATTGGTGGGTAAAACTTGCATTATGTCGCTCCAAACATTCACTTCCATTTTGGCAGTGTCAAAAGGCAACTCAACATTTATTGCTTACAATGTAAGGAAATGAGTACTAAGTGAAAGCAATCTTTATCACATTGCTAACAATGTAAAGAAATCAGTACTAAGTGAAAGTAATCTTTATAACAGTTCAAACCAAAGCTTCAATTTTTTCTCAAAGAACTGATATCTATTCAAAAACTTTTAAGATGATCGTAAGAAACGAAATCTGTTGAAGCCTTGGTAAAAAAGACGGTCACGTAATCACATGAATCTTTAATTCATCAGAATGTCCAAATAATTTGTGCTAGCTCTCGAGTTATGAACAACTATGATATGTGCACTCCGTAATCAGGGTAAGTTGGAATATTGATATATATGTTTCGATAAAACCACGAAATTAAGATCCCAATGAAATGTTTTTTTCTCCAAGGTTAAATTCATAGAATTCGAAAACCATGAATTTAAGTTTACACGAAATGGTGATAATTATGAACAGGTTTGGAATAATCCCAATTGGGATAAATCGTTATATCCCAACTGGAATAATTGGATAATTGGTTTGCCTTTGATGGATTATTTTTGCATATATAAATGGCGTGTAATGAAACTCAAAGCATGATAAACTCCATGATTTCAGTCATCAAATTACATATTGTCATCTTCTGAATGATGCTGCATTTCACGAGCAGAGGCATTTGAAGCACCTAAAATCATACATTTGACACCTTCAAATTTCAAATCGATGAATATAGTAAATGGTTAAATAATGAAAACAGAAGAACGGGGAAGACTGTGAAAATTTATTTGAATAGTGCTGAAGTTTAGATTTTTAAAAATGTTCAAAGAAAACTATGGTTAAATACATAAATGGCATTTTTCCAGACATGGGGATTATTCCCAACCTGATGAAAACAACGAAAATTGATGTCCACGAAAATCAATACTTCCACAGTAGATCTATCAGATTCGTTTCGTTCCTTTATTTGTAATTCTGTAGGTTATAGTGATGGGATACGGAATGCATAGCAATAAAATAAAATATATATCAAGTGTGCAAATAATGAACGTTTTTTTTTGTTTTTTTTTTTTGTTCTTGATAGCTTACCCTTAAAAAACTCTTTTCATGTTCAGTAAAGTTTAAACTTTAACTAATCAAACTCCTAAATTAATGTACTTAGACAGTACAATTACGGTTACAAATAGAAAATTAGAACTTTTTTTCAAAACATCCTGCCCTATTTTAAAAATATTCTGGATATAAAAACAAGTATCTATTCTGTTTGCAACACAGCAAAACTAATTCCAAAAATATATTTTTATGAAGAACAACAATGAAGTATTGTTCCATTGGTTGGTTCTACCATGTATTTGTAGATACTTTGTCTCATGTGCATTTACGCCATATCCTTTCATTTTTAATTTTTATGTCGAGTCCCTTAAATGGACCATTAAAGATTTTTAATTTTCAAATCTAAATACTGTTATATCGTTGTATAGAATAAATAAAAGACATAAGTCATCATTACTAAAAACTAAAAAAAATATTTCACAAAAGGATATGGAGCAAATGAACACCAGACCATAACACATATGTTAACTCCAACTGCAATTTATATGTTTACTAAAATGATATTTATGTTTGCGATATTCCGTTTGGTAATATTTTGACATACCGGCCAATATGCTGCCAGTTGTTAGTTTTTATTCTACATCTGGACACAATCGTGTACAGGAACAAAATTGATTTTACTCAAAAACTTTCATTTATTACATACAATGTATTTCTACAAATGAATATAAAAAAAAGATAGAAATTTGGAAAATCTACAACAAAATATCCAAAACATTTCAATACAGAAGTAACATAAATGAACACAAGAATGAAAAAGCAAATATCCAAAATGTATGCTTTTCCTATGATTATGTTGCTTATTCCATCGGAAACCTGTGATAAACTGAATATTTCATGTGACTTACCAGTGTCGGAAATTATAATCACAGGGAGGCAAGAAATAAGAAATAAGTAAAGTGCCATTGTAGAGAGTACTCAATCATTAGGAGAAGGGTATTTATACCGACTTACACCACCAAACACGGTCTATTAATCAAGGATGCTTAAGGCTCGTGGCTGTATTTTATCTGATTATAATATGAAAGTATATCATAAATTTATCAGATTGAACTGAAGAGGGTTAGTTGTTGTAATGACTTGTTTTATATTCTATAGTGGAAAACAAAACCCTTTAAAGTATATTTTTTTTCACTTCAAATTTTATTATCGAAACAGAGAAGTGCAATATTGTCAATCAATATGAAATAAAAATATTACAGGTTGATATATTTTCAATAGCTATAGGAAACAGGAATAGCAGGTTGTTATTAATTTTATTTATTCCACGTTTATTCGAAGGTTTTCACGGACCAAGAAGTTCAGTACTTTGAAGCTGGTCCGAAAACCAATTGTTTTGGGGATCTTACAATATCAAAGTTTTGGTAAATTTTATTAAAGCTCTGTTCTAAGTTTTGGCAATTTTGGTTTTATTTGTTTTTTTACAGCATTTATATATCTTTCAGTTTATGGACTTCTAAATATGTATTTTAATTTGATCTGCACTGAAGAGACATAAACTGTCGAAATGACTACATGTACAACAATGTATCTACAGAAATATAGTGTGCATTAACGTGGGAATTTAGTTAATTATTATCTATCAATTCAGAAAAAATAATTATTTTTTACAATATCATATGGTCAAGACACCCTGTAAGGTCTAGAGAATTTGAGATAGTATATTTATGAATCTGAGGTACACAAATAAAAACGAATACTAAGTATAGATCTAATTCTCAATATGAATAACTTTCCAAATGAAAACCGAATCACCAGACCAGAATACATGGCAATATAAGGTTCAGGCTCAACATAAACAACAATGACGAAATAAAAACAAAGATAAGATAGTGAAAGATCTGATGGATGGTTGATGTTACAAGTGGGTGACAAGAATACAAAAGAACGTTTGACTGTCCAATACTATACAACAAAGCAAAGAACAATTAATTTATATCATAATAAAGAAAACTTTAAAAAAAAAAGAGAGAAAATAGAAAAATATCCTTGCAACAATAATTACATCAACGACAGTAGTGCTGGAACATGTGGAATTATGTTGACAACAAATGTAACTAAATGTAGCAATCTGCTAAGATTTTCAACCAAATATAAATGTATATTTGACACATATATCTGATTTAGCATGTGTTCAAGTCATGGAAATATTTGATTTGAAATTAATTTTCACATGTTTATTATGTGGAAATCTACTGTAATGTACTTTTTACCTCGTGATCATTAAGCTGCGCAGAGATGTAATTGTAACAATTTTACGATCATTTTTACCTTACCTTTTTAAAATTTAAAGGTGACTTACAATAATAATTTCAATATTGTCAAGTGCAATATGAGCTGAAAGATATAAACAAAAATAAGAAGAGTTTCACAAAATTATAATAAGTATATTCTTGTTTGTCAGTTTACAAGGAGATATTATATTTCATTGTATATACGTGTTTCATGTACTCTCAATTTTGATGTCATCTTAACCTATTTTTAAGTCATCAGAAGTAGAGCCAAAACTTCTGTTATAAATCTTCTTGTAGAAAAATTAAGTCAAATTTCACGTGTGATTTTTCAGCAAATGGAAGTATGACCTTACCAAATGCTAAGGGGGCCATGCGTATATAGTATTCAAAAGGAGTATTATCTTGATGATTTGAAATCTGGAAAGGTTAATAATGTCATAAGCACTAACTCGAGCTTTTGAATCACTGTACGAAAAAGATTGCTACCGTGATTGCAAAAATTCTTGCTGCAAAATTGGCCTATCACGAGGGGTTGACACGGTTTGGGAAAAAGCAGGATCATTTAGACGGGCATTTAGTTTCTCTGTAGGGTCACTTTCAAATTATGCTCAAATGTCGTCGAAATTGTGGCAAGATGCTCTCTGGTAAGTGCATTTCATAGGAATAAAATTGAAATTTGCCACACTTCTATGCTTTCTAATATATTAGCAGTCGAACAAGACTGTAAATAGACTTTTATTGCTTACTGTGTTGAAGACCGTACGGTGACCCCTAGATGCTTTGCTTGGGTCGTTTCAACCTGGAGATGGGATGTTTTCTCCTTGACATTTACCCCATTTCCTTTCTTTTTCATCTTTATGCCCATATTATTCGATACTTACTCGAAGGACATCGAGAACCCAAACCATTTTTTGTTCGGCGTGTATAAACATTTGCCCTTCTAAATGGCTGTTGTTTATTTTGGTTTTGGGGGTCATATATAATGAATTTTAACAGAAACCATCAAAAATTGTCAAAAATCTGTCAAAATTAATTCAAGAGACAATTTTTATCTCAAAGCATAAAAATGAATTTGAATTAATGTTTTTAACAGATGACATAATAAAACATTTTGGAGAGGAGTTTAGGCATTCGCTTAATTAGTATGATGAAGTAAAAAAAAATAAATCGCGGATAACTAACCATACATCTTTTTGAATGATGAAAAAAATAAGAAAATGATAAAAAACATTTGGAACGTAAGAAAATGAAAAATACGTGCATGAAGGCGGAAAACGAAAGAAAGTTGAATGGAGAAAAAGGGCCAAAATATGATACATTTGTAAAAGGTATAAAATGTAGGAAATAAAAGTATAGACCCCTTTCTATCGCATACAGGATTTGACCACATGACTTCAATATTACGCCAAGGGAACCTGATTACAGTTTGTTGTATTCAATCATATGAAAATAAAAGTCATATATCCGTAGTATAAGTTAGATACACTCAAATGTAACAAAAAACTTTCAAATATCAGCCATTACACAATAAGAATAGTTTTTCCTCGCAACAATTTTTTTTATATAAATACAAATGTATATGCTGTGATATAATAATTCATATTACCAAATGTATCACCCTTAAACACTTCTGTGCAGCCTTCAAGCTGCAAATTGGTGCTAATGGGTGGTAAAATCTCAATACCTACAGGAAAATCGTAACAGATGTCTCAATATCGAAGTTACTCCCTGGCTTGAACTTTTTAAAGTCTAGCAATACAAAGAATTTGGTCATTTAGCCTTGAGTTGTGTTTTTTCGTAGGGCCATTTTCAAATATGCTCAAATGTTGTCCAAAATCGTGTAAGGTGATCTGTGTTACGGATAAATCAATAAATATAAGCTATACTTGTTTTCTTTTTCTTTATCAACAGCCGAACAGGGATGTAAACTGCCTTTTGAGAGCAATGAAGGGATATGGAGTAAATGCACATGAGACAAAGTCACTACAAAACATGTGTCCATTTCGCCTTTTCAGAAACGGGGGAACTGTAGGTGCAGTGATTGTATTTCAAATTTTGCTGTACGACCAATCCTTGTTCACCCTATGACATTACGTTATTTACGTTCTTGACCAATTAAAATATTTTTGTGTACGCTCTACCCACAATGCTCTAGTTTCTGAAACGGCACATTTAACAATTATAAAGTGTTTGAGAGACAAAGTTTGTTGCGAGTGTATTAACATTTGTCCTTTCACATGACTGATAGTTTACTTTGGTTCTGGAGAACAATTTATATCAAAACACTTCTTAAATTTTCAAAATCTATCAAATTTGCATACAAGAAGTGACAAGTCCTGTTGCTGAAACCTTTATCTTGAAGTATGAAAACGAATTTGAATCGATTTTGTTTTGAAAGTATATATTACCTGCTAAAGCAATTTTGGAGAAGATTTGTTGCCTTTGCAAAATTGGTATCCTGAAGGAAATCAATTCACTGGAAAGTGGAAATACCCCATTTCAACGTCGTCTGATTTAAGCATTAAAACAAAAATTATATATATGTAGAAAATGCCCTATCTTTCAGTTTTAGTATCGTGTATGTTTTCTTATTGTTAAGTTATTCAGGTTTAGTGCCAGATATTACTACAAACGTCATAAATCATGTGACGTCATAAACCAAAAGTCTCATTTAACAGGTACCCTTAACGTTTATCTAATATCATTTAAGTAAAAATAGAAATTGATAGGTCAATATGTCCGTTTTAAAGATATATAATCGCCCGATATCTTGGCGGGAAACCTAGGTTCTGCCTAACTTTTCATTCACTTTGCATTAACGTAATTAATCTTTTAAATGTAATGAAGGAATATATAAATTAAAACAACATTCAAAAAGGTAGGACAGTTTTATGTACGTGATGAAACAAGTTGATGTGGATGCACTTAATAAAAGAGTCGCCGATCAAAGGCGGAATCTTAAAGATAATAGTCAATTTTGTAGTATAATATCTTTGCTAACAACAATAAATGAATTGGTGTATTGCTTACATATCTTTATGTTAAAAAGGGCAAAATACTAAATGGTTTGTATTTGATTTAAAAAAGGTACCAAATAGCACAAAAATACATAAAATTTATTGGTGAATTGCGTTAAGGCGTTAGAATATATATGGTATAAGCGAGTAAAATATCCTCAGAACGTCTGCAATATTGCATGCAAAAGGGATCTTCTGTGTTATCCATTTTTATCTATATATTTGAATTACTATTTTATATATAAAACAAATAAAGTAACTATAACAACACTAAGGATGTAAAAATATATACGAAATTGTGTTATATCTCAGGTCTCCGCGACCCTTCTTCTGACAAAAAAAATGTACAATCAGTCAGACGCTGAAATTCTAGAAAGAAGCAAAGACGTTCAAACAGATAGAAAGTGGGCATGCGAACCATCCGAAACTGTTACACTGTTTAGGTGTTTAGGTTCCAATACTGAAACACCACGTTGAATTGCAGAAGGTTGCTGAGAGAAATGTGACAGAATTGTTTTGTGCCGCCGAACTCATACGACTGCCGTCCAAAAAGAATGGGCATGCGAGAGATCTAAAATGGTATAAGTCACCGTATTGATACTCCATTCCAAATTGAAAATGCAGGAATATATGGTTTAGAGAAAAAATGTGACAGAAGATTTCAAGACGCGGAAAAACTATTCTATGTTTCATCAGACAGAAAGATAGCATACGAAAGATCCCAATGCACTGTAAAGGTCCATATACTCACACATCACGTTGAATAGCAAAAGGCTGCAATATGTCGCTGCTGAGAGAAATATGACGCAGACGCTACACGACTGTCGCTATATAAAGAGGAAGTGGGCATGTGAGAGGTTACACCTCTGCTACACTTGTATACGTCACCATATTGTTACTCCATTCAAAATTACAAAACGCAAGAATATATATGTGGATCGAGAAAACATTGTGACTGTTTTCAAGACGCAAAATGTATTCTAATTTCCGTCAGTCAGTACGTGATCATGCAAGAGATTCTAAACTCTGTTACATGGTTAAGGTTCAAAAACTGATACTTAATCTTAAATTACAGAAGGCTGTGTCGTTTCTGAGCAAAATATCACAGACCGTCTGACGCCGACACCAAATGACATCTGCCAAAGAGAATGTGGGCAAGTGAGAGGTACAAAACTCTTTTACCCTGGTGTTAATTATCGAACTGTTACTCCATGCAAAATTGCAGAGTTGAGAAATTAGTGGTTTCAGGGAAGGACACCAAAAATAGTCTTCGTTTTGTCAGACAGGAAGTATGCATGCAAAAGATCCCGACCTCTATAACACTATATAGGTCCAATTATTGATACTCAATGTTGAATACAGAAGGCTGTTAAATGTTGAATCTGAAAAAAAAATTAATAGACATATCTAAAAAGTGAGAAATTTTCTAAGTTTCGTCAAAAATGCTAAGATTCCAAACTCTGTTATAATGTAAATGTCCCAATACTGATTATCCATATTGAGTTGCAGAAGGCTTGGATATATGGTTCGTGATAAAATATAACAGAAATTTTCTGGTAGCAAAAACTACTGTAAGTTCCATCAAATAGAAAATTTACACGCAAAACTCTACATTGCAGTATAGGTTCCCATCCTGGCACTCGGTGGTGAATTGAAGAAGGAATCGCTACGTAGTCCTTAAGAAAATTTTTAGAATTGACAGAATTTTTTTGTGAAGCCGACCGCAGATGATATAACTAAAACATGAACTTGGCGTGCGAAAGACTAAAACTCTTTTTCATTTGTCTAAGTCCCCGTACTGATACTCCATTCCAATTGCAAAAGGCAAGAATATGTGGTTCCTTAGAAAAATGGGACAGAAGATGCTGAAAACATTCTATGTTCCGTCAGACAGGAAGTGGGCATGCGAGAGACCTCCAACTCTGATGCATATTAAGCATATTTATTAGGATTAGACTCTGTTACATGTTATAGGTCCCCATACTAATACCCCATGCAGAAGGCTGGTATATATGTTTTTTTTCTGTGACGTCAACGACGACGGATAGTAATCCATATACGCAGGACACAATAATCTTGTACAGGTTGTACAAAAATGCATTTTACTTTTCATTTTCGAAACGGAAAAGGCATATGGTGTTGTAATAAACATTTCCTTGATATTCTAGGTCACTAAGAAAGCCCAAATTTAAAATGATATTAAATAACTTACAATACTAGTGTACGACTGTTCTTTGTTTGAGGGAAATGCTACATTTGTGTATTTTCTCCTTAGTTTTATAAAACTGATTTTCAGATGTGTTGAAATTTTATACGTATTGTATGGAGTATGTGGTAACCTGCACCCATTTAACTTTAAAAGTGCAAGATTGCGGTCAAATTATATAACTTCGGATTTTTTTTCCAAATGGAATATGAATATTACCAAATGCAATTTAAGTTAAAGGATATAAAATAAAAACAGTTTCGTAATTACGGTGTAGTGATTAACATGTCTATATCGGTTCTTTTGTACTTTCCTTGGTGTGTTTATATCTGCCTACTTTATCATGCAGATTCCAAATTGGTTCTCTGTTATCATGTCCCGGATGTTCGATGTGTAAATGTTAAGTCTTATGTGAGATTTGTACATATGTAATCGACTATATGCGCAATATATGTAATTCGTCCGATAGAGAACAAACACAGCAATACTGGTGTACTAATATGCAAA
Source organism: Modiolus philippinarum (assembly GCA_002080025.1). Lineage (NCBI taxonomy): Eukaryota > Metazoa > Mollusca > Bivalvia > Mytilida > Modiolidae > Modiolus > Modiolus philippinarum. Next base: position 117,302 of record MJUU01062668.1, read on the forward strand.
TCTCTACCTGTTCTTTTTATGTCTTATTTTTTGTCTTCAAAATGTTACATTTGTTTTTAACTTCTGGATTTATTCCTTTTAAAGGACCAATACAATATGAATTTGTGCATATTTTCATAATGTCTATTAATGTTTGCACGTCAAATAAAAATAATAGTGCAATGCTGTGTAGCAAGACATCCAATGCATGCAGGTAATAGATGTACCTTTTGACAAAACAAATTCCCAAATATGTACATTGAACGGAAAGTACTTTGATCAGGTGTCATCAATTTAATGTTGCGTATAGCCAAAAACATGTATGCAACCTTTAATAGAGCGTCATTGTTTCAGATTTTATTGTTGTACATTTATTTTGCAGAAAATGTCTTGCCAAGCAAACCTGATTGGTTAAACTACGATCTAGGGGATATTTTAAATCTCCGTTGAGGGGCATACGTTTCCAAAAGACAATTTCAGGCATTTATTTGCAATCACCTGCATACTACACGGGCAAAAAAGGAGCACGAGCAACAAACATTCAAATCTTAGAAGTGTGGATCACCCAAAGATAAAGATGATACAGTCACACATAATGGAATAATGATTTGTCTAAGAATTGGAATTAACACACTAGTATTGTAAATATTTTTATTAAATAAAAGAATATTCGTCAAACGAGGCTGAACATTTAAAATATCTGAAAACAAAAACTTTGCTGGTTTCAGTACATCGTTCATTTGATGGAAAAATACTTTTTTTTTATTTCAAACAATAACAAGTGTATTATATACTGAGAAACGAGTACATATTGATCTGATATATTGGTCTTTGTATTTTAAAGCGTATAAAAATATAAAAAAAAAGAATTCAAAATTCTTAAAAAGCGCCGGGTAAGAGGACATTCCCGTTATTTCACACTTAACAAACGGCGACTTTTCGTATGTTGAAGTTGTCCCATACTACTATTTACAAGACTTGCATGTGAGGACATAAACACTGTTTTGGAGAAACGTAACTAAATACCGAAGTTACTGTGAATTGACTTAATATACGTAACAGCTTTAGTCATCATAAACAATGTCTACTTGCCCAGTAACATTGCTGGGAAATGTTTCTTTGGCATCAGCAGCTCTGCAACAAGTACATTTACATCTACCGCAAGACCTGTAGCCTCATATTGTGGAGGCTTCTTGGCTATGTAAGCTTAAATAACGCACCTGATCTCTGGTTTTTATTGAGTCCGTGTTGTTCATCTTTGTGTGCGTGTGTCTTTACTTTTCTTTTCTGTGCCCTACTCATGCTGTATCTCTGTTTCTTTGTTGTTTCCGATGTTGCCATTGCCCTTGGATTTTTTGTTTTGGATTGATGGTTCGGTTTTCACTTACATATATATTGTGTGGCCTTCGAAAAGATGTTAACCGTGGAGATTTAAAAATCTTTGTCAAGAAGGGATAATTTGTATAAGGTTCCAGTATTTAAGTATAACTCTTGAGATCGGCTTTAGGTCTGGATGGTATTTTAGTATAAGGGGGGTCCGTTCTTTTGTAATTTCTTCTTTGTACTCTAGAAGATTAGCTTTGTCAATATCTTTTTACCCCCTTCTTAAAAGATGTTAAAAGATGGTCTTTATTGTCACGTGCATCAAGAATGTTTCTGAGTTCGTCAAGTCTGTGGCTTGTTTTTGTTCCGTTGAACAAACTCTTTTGATGCGGACCGCTTGACTGAAAGGGATACTTTTAGCACAATGAGATAGCTAGCAGCTACTGGAGAGAAAAAAAATGGTACTTTTCTGTCTTTTTAATGTGGAGATCAAATGTCAAAGTCTCGTTTTGTAATATTGTGGTGGTGTCCAAAAAACAAATTTTATCTTTTGATGACTTGGCAGTAAATTTAATTGTATCGATTAATAAGGAATCGCGTATTCCACATGCCAAATTGTATTCCCCGTTGAACAAACCATGTCGTGTATCTAATGAAGCATATCTGATTTTATCTTGTAACCTACACAGTGGCAAGGTTAAAATTACCTCATACCCGCGGGTCTGGAAATTATTAAATATCTTCATTAAAAATTATTTAAAGGTAAATGTACCTGTGATCTTTGTAAGAAAATGTTAAAATATGGAAATAAAAATAGCATTGTCCCCGAGAAATTGATTATATCAAACATGTTAGAATGCATGTGTCTAAAAATGTCTTGTCAGCACGTTAAGTCAACAAACAATCATTGATTTTGCTGATGGTTTCTCTAGGAAAAGCCACGGCGAATCTGTTACCTTAAATTCTTTTTTATATTGTTTTTCTTGGTCCTACGATGTAATTGATTAATAATATACAAAGTTGAAAATACTTCACAAATAATAAATTGACAACTGAAAGTATTGTGCAAAGCTAATATTTTCCGTGTATAAGTTATGTATCCCGAAACCTAAATCAACAGCTTCACCAAAGATAGGGATAATTTTCATGAGTGTAAGAAATTCTGTATTTTTTTGAGTGCAGCGCAGCGATAAGAGAAATTAGACGAAGAATTTCTTACATGAGTAAGATGCTCAAAGACGGTGGTCTTCGATTTCTAGGTGGAAATGACATGTTTCTTACTGTTCCCCATTGTATCTCGATTCTGCATAGAAGGGTTGTGTGAAAAAAAATCGTATTTTCTGTTTGTGATTGCATTATGATTACAACATGATATATTACTTATAAAACGAACCCCTGCTTCTAATAGTTAGTTTTTGAAGGTTGGGTTGAAATTTATTTTCATAGATTGTATATCACTTTGTTGCCATGGAAAACATACCAAAAACGTGGATTTGGAAAAAATGTGTTTATCTACTGTATGATGTGTCTTGATCTCACCAATATCTATAAACAAAAATTACAAAGAGATTTCCTCTCCTAATTTTCACTGCGGATCTCAAAACTACAAGATCAGATATAGGAGTTCATTTTGAGAGACTGCAGCGCTCTGTGAACAAAAAAAGCTTCCATTGCAAAGAAAATTAAATAGTAAACACCTACAACGACATAGAATTACAATCATATTCCACAATCCACAAGCAATTGTACTATAAAAAACACTTCATAGACCAAAGACAAACATAAATGACGATACCAACTTAATAGCTGCTTTGGTACCGGCATTAGCAAAAGCGAACGGTTTAACCGGTTAATGAAATTTTAAATCCCCCGTTTCTATATTCCCTTTTCCCTGTAGCATAAGATACATACGAATAAAACCCAGCACAAGTAGACTACAAACTCTAGGACCACTATCTTGAAAGGGAAAAAAATACTACAAAACGTAATTTAGAAAGACGGGTCAAAGAGTGTACAATGTAACATCAAGTAACAAAACACATCGCAAAATAAAGGAGTAGAAACACTGAAAAGGTGGACCGATATATTTCGACATATCTGTCGTCGTCAAGTGGGTCGTGAAGAATGAAGTACCGGTAGTAGTTCAAAAATAATATATTTCATACAGGTAAAACATCTTTTACATTGTGTGTACACTGGTAGCCACATATTAGCCACTTAAAATCATACGACATCGAGACTCGTTAGTACTTTTAAAGTACCCTATCTGATTATAATCTGTTGTTCCAGCGCACGTGTATTATCCTAGCAACCATGTAATTTTATATGCACTATTACTTGCATATCTTGTGGGTAGTGGTGAGGGAGTCTTAAATGATTGCCGACTGGGCAGTCCGTATTATTACGGACAGAGCAAATGTGTTCCGCAAAGCGGTCACCTAGTCGGCGGCAGGTCTGCCCTACGTATATTTTTGTCACTGCTCACACATGAAAGCATATGCCAGGTTCTGTGTTGTGCAGATGTATCCGTTATGTATGATAAATGTGTTGTCAGGACCTCGGATTTCGTTAGTTTGGAGAGTATGGGCACAGGTTACACATCTCTGTCTTTTACATCCTTTCGTGCCCCTGTAATTTGCCAGCACTACTTTAGATTTTAAGTTACTGCTGACTAGATGCTCGCGAAGAGATTTTCAGCGACGAAAAGCCATGAGGGGCACTTATTGAAAAACATCATCCATCAAACTGTCTTCAATAACAATGCTATATTTGATGATTTATATAATTGTCTAACCTTGTTGTAAAAGATTTGTTGTGAAACTTAGGTTATTCTCATTAAAATTGTCAAGGGTAGAACAAACGCGAGCAATCATACAAGTTGAGATATGTACATTCCGTAGGATGGAGCTCAGGAACGTCGCCGTCAAAAAAAATTGAAATTTGTAATAAGGAAATCAAAATCATCTCTTTTATCACAGATTTCAATTATGATACTTAGATCCAAAAAGGGCAGTATTTAGAATCCTTGTTTGCTTTGTTAAGTTTCTATTCTTGTTGATACTATAAAAACAGGGTATTGTCAATATTAAGGATATCGTCAATATACCTGCTTTATCATTTAAGAATTGAATGCATTATTTTGAAGTTTGATTGGGATATGAAAGGGTTGACCGAAGCACATTTTTAATGAAGCGCAGTAGCGCTTCATGTTGAAAATGTGCGCCCGGTCAACCCTTTCATAGTCCCTATGAAACTTCAAAATAATGCATTCAATTCTTATAATTACATTTTAAACCCGAAATATAAAAAANAAGTACATCATGTACATTGGGATTCTATTTTTTCAAATTCATCCGCCACGTGAACACGTGGTCAAATGTGTTTCATGGGAATTGTAACTTCACATTGATATGCCACGTGATCGATGTTCACCTATCAAACTGACGGAATTCAAATGAATATTCATGAAATGTAATTATTGAAAATTGAAGCAAGTGTATCACTGTTTAGCACAGTTCCATTTTGCACAATAAGTAGCCTTTTAGATTCCAATTATCTGTTCATAAACAAAACTGCCAAAACGAACATAAATGTTGTCTAACAAATGAGTCGGTGACTTAATCGTGAATAACATAATACGGAAGTTACTGTTAATTTATTTTCTGCATATGCACATTTCGATAATGTATGTCTTATCAGTGAAGATCAAATCAAAATATCTTGAAGTCCATTAATCGAAAAACGTGAAAAAGCAGATCATATCATCTTATGTCCAGAAGCAAAGGTTTTTATAAGTAATACTGGAGAAAAATCCTTGCTTTTTGTAGCAACAAATGAACTAAATTGATCTTGGTGGAAGCTGTATACTGAGGGTACATAACTTTATTTGTCAGTTGGTTATGGGTCTGGAGCTGGCATGTTAGTTAAGTGCTAGTAGTCGTTTTCGATTTCATGTTTATGTCCGTTTATTTGTTGTTTCAGTTTCATTGCTAACTGAATTTTACTGTTGTTACCATTGTATTTTGATTTACCACATTGTCTATAGGGGAGGTTTTGGCCCAATAAAACTAGTTTAACCCCGCCGCAGCAGGTTTGCGCCTGTCCTAAGTCAAGACATTTATTAAGCCTTTGTGTGTCTGGTCTGTTTTCTAGTTAGTTTAATTTATGTCTATAGGAGTCTAGGATGATGTTTATTTCGCCGAACTTGATTACTCTTTATTTAGGGGGGGGGGGCTCCGACATGCCTTTGGGTGTGGGGTTTCCTCACTAATCATTGAAGGTCTTATGGTTGCTTTGAGTTGTTATTACTCCCCTTTTGGTAGTTGTCTCTTTGACACATTCCCCGTTTCCCTTCTTTTTTACGAAAAACTAGAAAATTTAAAAGAATATTTTAAAAGTTGTTCCAAATTGGATTTAATCAAACATTGCGGAAGGGTTGTATAAAGTGTAGAAAAATCATAACTGACAATTGATGAAACTGGTCTTTTCATAGTTTGTAATTTATCTAAAACTACAATGAAATTCTTTACACTACTATAGTAATTTACACCAGAGTGGTTTGTATGTTTTTTCACAATATTTTATTACTAACTCCCTTACACAAAAAAGTGCTTTGCTTAAATGGAAGGAAAATTTTGTGGTAAAATAATTACTCGAAGCCGAAACAAAACGATGTTTGTATAGATCTTTATGAATATCGGGAATTCAGTACATACAGTTTTAGGTGGAACTTTTAGCGTTTCTGTGTCTTCGTAATGTTGCTTGGTGAGTGTTCTTTCGTCACAATTGTACATGTGAAAGTGCTTGATTTGGCCAGTTTGCCGAGTTGGACTTTGATATAGTATATTTTTTTCAAATAATGGTAACGTTGTTTGAAGCTTTGTCGAAAGGTGCAATCACATACTTTTCATCAAGGTCACTCAGTTTTAGCTTAATGTTATTTACAGAAAGCTTAGGAGGTGACTCATAATAATTATCTTTATAGATATAAATCATGTTGGTGACCTTACTAATTTGGTGATTTTATCTTAAAACATATGTAGTGCGTGTTTGTCTGTTCTTTCTCGTTTGTTCCTTTTTATACAATTATTTATTACCGAGTCTTTTAATAATGTCAAAACCCGCTTGCCAGTTTATTTTCGAAAATGTGTGATATTTAGTTCCTTTTCTACAGATTCATCGATCTTCTTTATTTACAATAATGCTTAAATCTTTCTTTATTCTCATTGCAATGTACTTGTCTGAAGCAGATCTGAAAGATCCATAGACCTAGAGGATTCATTCGTGGTGGCATATTAGTCCCATATATCGTGCAATCTTGTAAAATATTTCAAAGAGGGGTCTATTTAGGGTACTTATTTGGTATTAAAAAAGGTGATGTCATCCTGAAATAACTCATTTTGAATATTTTCACTATATCTCAAATACTAATACTAATAGCTTAGCCAAGGTTCATAGGATGATTGTTTTTGATGTAAGATAAAATTCTGCATCATTTGAAATTTCAAAATGAATATCGTTGTCATGGAAACCATGCCAAAAAATTTGAAATTTTGAGAAAATCTTATTTACTGTTGATAATTTTTTCTTCATTACATATAATTACTTAGGTAATTAAGGGAACCCTTGTCATTTTTAAAAAAGGTATCAAACTGGATGTAATGGACAATTGGGCATTTTAGTTGCCAGTGAATCCAAGCCAGGGGCCCATAATTTTGAGAAAAACGTGTTTCTTTTGCATGTTATTAATGAAGGAAAAATAACAGGAAACACTTGCAATGGCCGAACATTACAATCACATGTCACAATCAACCAGGGAACTGCACAAGAAAAACAATAAAATGACAAAAGACAAACATAGATAACGATAGGAACTCGGGATAGCCTAACTTGGTACCGGCACTGGCAACAGTCATCGGTAGGGTTTAACCGGTTTATGGGTACCCAGACCTCCCTTTTCTCTATCCCGTTTCCCTAAAGTAAAATAAATATGCAAATAAAAAGAAATACAGGTAGACCACTAACTCATAGACCACAATCTTGAAAAGGAATGAATAGACAAAACAAAATTTAAAAAGATGGGGAATGCTCGCCGCTAAACTGCCGGCTAGCTCAAGGAGCCTAGTCTGCTGGTAAAACACTGTCGCACTGCGGAATAATCAATTTTTTTATCATTTTTTTCACATTTTTAACAACGTTATGTTTTGATTTCAGTAATGTGTAAACTAATTAATAAGGGGAGCCCCTGCCCAATCTTTTTTGAGATGGAGTCTCTTAATGCCCTGAAATCCGATAGGGGATATTTTCTTTAGAGACTTTCATGTTTTGGTTTGCGAACACATTTTAATACTGTTCCATACTTCTTTCTTCTCGTTGCAATGCATTTGACCATTAAAACTCTACAAGACAATTAGACTTAGAGGTTTCAAACATTTTAGACCCATATATCTATACAAATATATGTGCAATCATTAAAAATTTTTCAAAGGGGTCTATTTAAGGGTACTTTTTAGAAGGGGTCGACCTGTAATGGTTTCACTGTTTCTGAAAAACTATTACCACTTGCTCCGTTCAACTTTGTAGGAAGGTTGTGTATGATGTAAGAAAAAGTTCCATAACATTGGAAATAAGTAAATAATAAAAAAAACAATAATAGAAGCCCATACCAAAAGAATTGAAATTTTTTAAAAAATCGTCTTTACTATTGATGATTTTATTTTTATGTTTATTACAGTCATATTATAGGTAATAAGGTAAACCTCTGTCCAATGGGTATAAAACTGATTATTATAGGAAATGGAGCATTTGATTGCATCGGAAAGTAAGCCAGTACCTATAATTTTGACATGAATTTTTTATGGACTAGAGAGCATTTGAGTGTCATGAAAACCATGCCAAAAAACTTTTTGGAGAAATAGATTTTTTTCTAAATTGTATTTTGATAAAAGCATAAATATACTGTTTACCAGCTTACATTCTTGGATACTTTATTGTGCGTTTTGTCTCTACAGCTCAACTTCGCGACAACTAATTTTGGCAATTTTCTATATCTATTGATGATATATCTAAGAATAAGAAATATTCACGAAGACCTATTTTCGTGATATGTTTTGACACGCGAATATTGCAATAAATCGCTTTCGAAAATCGGTTTACAGTTTGTTACATAGGTTATGAAGGGACCCCCTGTTCAAATTGTTTTAAAGCAGTCTAAAATTGGGTGTAATGGACAAAAGAACATTTGATTTCGATGGAAACCAAACCAGAAACAAACACATTTTTATTACAATATATATTACAAAGCTTTATATGATGAACCCCTGAACCCCTGCCCAAATTTGTTTCGAAAGTGTCTGTAATTGCATGTAATGGACAGGAAAGCATTCGGTTACTATGGAAACCAAATCAGAAACAAACACATTTTTATTACAATATATATTACAAAGCTTTGTATGATGAACCCCTGCCCAAATTTGTTTCGAAAAGTGTCTGTAATTGCATGTAATGGACAGGAAAGCATTTGGTTACTATGGAAACCAAATCAGAATCTAAGCATTTTGAAAAATATTTGTTTTTTTATGCTAAAAAATAAAAAATTTGAGAAAATCCTATTTATATATTTTGTTTAATGTGTGTTGATTGAACTAATATGATTTCCAAAGATTATAAGGGGAGCCCTAGCCCATCTTTTGTCGTTGGAAGTAGTCTTGTTCATGTAATGATCGGAAATCGGATACGTTTTTAAAGTTTATTTTATAAAGAATAGAAAAGTCAAAAACATAGAAATAGATGAGACTTCATTGCTCTTACTTCTAAGACTATCTCTGACTGTGGTCAATGAGGCGGTAAGAATCTAAGAAAGTATTCAGTTGTACATCTGAAAGAATGAACATCTGTTTGTATAGATAATTTTAGAGCACAAAAAATACCGAAGTTGCATAAAGACAGAAAATTCTGTTATGCTGTACACGTGTTTCAAGGAGTAACCCCTTCTCAGCAGCATTAAAATCAAATTATATGGAAAGCTATAATCCAAAAGTAGTCCAAATAGAAATTTGAAGTTTAGGTAATCGGTTAATATTACTGAGGTGACTGTTTTCATCGAATTTGAGAGGAAATAATGCTAGTACATATGTACGTACAGACGGGTGTTTTGTATGACCGCGTCTATCAACATTGTAGTTGGCTTGAACCGTCAATACCCATCTCCGTAAATGAAATAAAGGGGACAACAGGAAACACCTACAATGGCTGAAAATTATTATTACATGTCACGATCAGCAAGGGAACTACACAGGAAAAACACAAATTAGACAAAAGACAATCGTAAACAACGATAGGAACTAGGGACAGCCGGACTTGGTACTGGCACTAGCAAAAGCCAGCGGTAGGGTTAAACCGGTTTATGGGTACCCAAACCTCCCCTTAATTTGTCCAGTTTCCCTTTAGTTTATTAAACATACGTATAAAACCCAATACAGATAGACTACTAACTCCATGACCACGATCTTGAGAGAATTTGACAATACGTAATTTTGAAAGATGGGTCAAGGGGTGCTCGCCGCTAAACTGGCGGCTAGCTAAAGGAGCCTAGTCTGCTGGTCAAACACTGCAGCCGCACTACGGAAGAAAAATCAAACTCAAAACTTCCCGCAGGATTTCGTCAGGAATCTTCATATATTTCAGTAGATATCGGCAGTATCAGTGAGAGGCCAGTATGTATTTAAAATTTTCCGTAACGCTTAAGTCAAGCAAGTGTTTTATACACATAAACATTATATTGTTATAGGGACAACGACGTTCTAAACCTTGCAATTAAACGAGATAATGGGATTTCTAGTTTACCTGAATTGATGTTTTAAATTCGATTCACAATATTCTAGTACTTAAGCTTTTATCATTTGTGTCTTTCCTTTGTAGTTCCCTGGCAGATAATCAGCCATTGTAGAGGATTCCTGTTGTCCCTTTTATTTTTTTATGGACCTTACACAATCGGACAATGTCTAATCATCTTCGGTCTCTTCCTTTGCCAACTTCCTAGCAAATGTTAATATGGTAAACTATGTAAATATTGGAGAACATTTCCAAGAATACACCAGAAATACATATGTATTGTTTTCCTTAATATCTAATTCTTACTTTATTGGAATCAGTACAACTGCATACTGCATCTAGCTTTATCTAAGTACATGCATGATAAGATTTTGTTTACATTCAAGTTTAATCTAGTTTGTCCCTGTTAGTCAGCATATAGCTTATTATCACAACATGGAAAATAGCAAAAATCCAAAGTGATAAAATCTATTCTTGTTTTTTCTATTATTATTTGGGGTTTGATTGTCGTTTTTGTTTTTCTTCAAAAATTAAATGGAAATATATCTACTTTATAACCTTTTTGGAATGATTTTCTGAGCTGTCAGAACCCATACTAACATTTGCAAAAATCAATTACCGTATTGGTGATCAAATTGCAACTAGTTCTTAAATTTTACCAAACTTTAAAAGAAAGTTCTTGATATTAGAATGCCCACAAGATGGAGAATGCCATGATTTTTTTTGTTCTGACATTTCACTATTCGTCAACGCCTATTGGAATGGCCAATGTATTTTTACTTTTTACTATCGGTTTTGCCGAAAGGGACTTTAGGTTTACACTTCGTCAGTCCGTCAAGCCGCCACAATTATATTATCCGGCCTTTTCCCCTTTTGGTATGTGAGGCTACCCAAGTGTTACAAATTAGGTTTGAGTTTGATGCCGGTTCATTAATTTTGGACTGAGTAAGTGGTCTTAGAAATTGAGGTAAAATATAGGTTTTCCGGACTTTTTATTCTAAAGCGTTCCTAATATTAAGCTAATATTTTCTATTTGAGTATACTACTGTAAGCTACAGATCAAATTTGAGTATGTTTTGGTCCATTGATTTTGGACGGGAGTTATGTGACTTGGACTAGGAAATTAGGGAAAAATAGGTTTCCGGACTTTTTTCTAAACCATTCCAGATATTAAGCAAATGTTTGCTATGTGAGTCTACCACTATGATGTATTGATCAAGTCAGAGTTTGGTTCCGGTTCATTGATTTTGGGCCTTTTCGACTGAGTTATGGGCCGTGGTAAAATGTAGGTTTCCGGACTTTTCTAAACCGTTACACATATTATGCTAAGATTGCTATGTTAATCTACAACTATGGGTTACAGATCAAGTTTGAGTTTGGTTCTGGTCCATTGATTTTTGACAGAGTTATGGGCCGTGTACTTAGAAAACTTTGGTAAAGCATTAGATTTCAAGATATTTTTCGAAACCGTTCTAGCTATTATGCTAATATTGTGAGTCTACAACCATGAGTTACAGATCATTGTTCTGGCCCATTGATTTTTAACAGAATGAGGGTCTTATATAGAATCAGAAAACTTTTGTTTAATTTTTTTGCTGCTGTAACAAACAATTGATTGTTCTGCTGGTAGGGGATTTCTGTTTTTCCTTGCAATACTATCTGTATTTGTTTAAAAGGTTAAAAAGAATTGATCAAATCTGTAAAAGAAACTCATCTACTTACAGATCTAAAACACCACCACGTTTAAACCAAAAGCTCTTCAAAAGAAATTTAATTGATTCCCAGCTTTGTGTAGATATAGAAAGTACAGAATATTACCTTTTGCAATGTGGCCAATTTCGGAAACATCGGGAACAAAAACTATTTTTCATACTACCAATACAAATCAAAACATTTCACAGGGGGCTCCCTGGTACAATAAACATAAAACTTTGCTTTGCTGCATGTTAGACTTGATGACAGAGTTTCTCAAGGTAGAGATTTGTATCAATATATGTCAAATCCTAGTCATCGTGGGCTCGTCCTCAGTTCAGTTTTTGTGCCTTTCCTCTAATGCTTTAATATAACGAAGGCAATCATATCTTACATGAATTCATGTCAAGATGAAGAACAACAATAAAAGCGTTGTTCCATTGCTTATTTTTTTCCACGTATTTGTAGAGATTTTGCTTCATTTGCTTTCATCCCTTCATTGTTTTTGTTTTTGAGCAATGCTTCTGTTGTTATGTATTATACAGTGTTGTTTTTGTTGTTATGTATTATACAGTGTTGTTTTTGTTGTTATGTATTATACAGTGTTGTTTCTGTTGTTATGTATTATACAGTGTTGTTTTTGTTGCGCGAATATTTCTGCATGGGGGAGAAGTCAATATTCAGTATTTCCATAACGTGAATGTAATTTCATCAGAAAAATTGTCTACTGTTGCAGCAAGTTTTGGTCCATAGTTTGACTGTAAATCTCGTAATATTATAGGATCTGTTATTCAGCGTTCATTCTCATATATTGTACATGTACAACAACAAATCTATAAAGCTCCTTGAAGATAGAAGTGTTGTTTATTAAAATATATATATCATACAAGATGAAAGACGAAGTGTTTGCTCTCTATGCATTATAAATAAAGCAAACATTGGTCGACATTACATGCTGTCGAAAAGTATCAAATCTGTCGAGATAAATGTTAAAAGTACGGGCATAGTTCGACCTATTCTTCAGAATCTTTTTATTTAGTCTCTGTAAAGACGTTTATACTTCAAGCATACTTTAATTTGTGCAGTCATAAATTGCAATGGCACCTTGTCGATAGTAATAACAAAACCATTTTGATTTATGCACATGCATATCATCTTTAAACATTGCTATTAACTTTCAAGTTTGTTTGCACTTAGGTCTCAGTTTTAAGTTTTGTTTGTCAATCGAGTTTAACCCCACCGCAATTTTTGTGCCTGTCCCAAGTCAGGAATATGTTGGTCATTGGCTTGTCCTTGTCTTCTTATAAAATTTTAGTTTCTTGATATTTGGGTTATTGGATGTGGTTTGTTTCCATTGATTTATTCACTTTTTTACCTTTTCGGGGCCATTTAGGGCTTACTATATGGTGTGAGGTTCCTCACTGTGTTGAAGACCATATGGTGACCCCTAGATGTTTTGTTTTTGGTCGTTTTAACCTGGATATGGGATGTTGTCTCCTTGACATTTACCCAATTTCCTTTCTTTTTCATCTGTATTTTCGGATTGTTTTATTTTATTTTATTATTTTTTGTTTTGTTTTGCTGTACTGTAATGTATTGTACGACATTTACTTGTTTCCGCCCATGTAAAAGTTTTTACAATTTTCTACCTTTTGTATACGTCCAGTATGAAAGTAGAAATTGAATGTACCAAAACTTGGAACTTTTTTCCTTATAAATACTTGTATACTCTATCATGTCTATGGTGTATGAAACCTCCACAAATTAGCGTCGCCTTATACATGTAGACTTCACCGAGAGTTTGACTACAAAAAGTACATATATTATTCTTTGTCTACATACCTGGATTTTATTTGACACAAGTCGGGTGTATCTAATTTTGACATTGAAATGACCTTCACACAAACAAACAGTTTTATCATATTTCATTTCGTACCAAACAAATAAACTAGATGAACACAAATGATAAAAGTTTAGCAAACTCACATATCCCCCGTCACAAACGATGACAAATTGGTGCTGTAGTTACGAGATCACTTTAAAATGAATTTCCACTAAACATTTAGCGCCATTAATTGAAACTGGTATCAGCTTTAAAGCGTTGTATTTTTTTCTGCTGAGTTTAGGATATTATTTTTATTAGTAGGGTTGGCCAAAATCAGAAGATCATGAGTAAGAGAATCAAGACAAAAACATTATTGAATATGAATGTTTATTGAATTTATTTGTATTCAAAAGGACAAACTTCAAAGAAAAAAGAAAGAGTACACACCATATGAGTACAGATATGTCTATTAACTAGTCAAATTTCGAAGTTTAAAAGCACCTTAAAAATGATTAGAATAAATAAATAAAGAATAACAAATATAAGGCTAAGAATAATAATTTGATTACTAGAATTAAAATGGGAAAAATGTCAGATTTGAACATTATTTCATAAATGCATCATGTGCATGTAATTATATCGTTCTAATTCAATCTGTTTTCTCATTAGTAAATACAGTCATTTTCTGGAGTGATACCCGGAAAAGAACTTGTCTGACCGATGGACAAAATTACAACTGCATTCAGTACAATAGAACGAGAGTCCGAATGAACTACAATGAAACTTAACTACGGAAGTTTTATTCTTTCCTACTTTGATCCTGATAATTTATTTTAAAAACCTGGTCCAGGTAAGTTTATATCGGTCACAATAATCTATTTTTTAAGTATTTTAAAGTATTTAAGAAGATTCAAAATTAGTTTCATTCAGTTGTTACATGTATGTTATTGAATATGTCATTGTTTTTACGTGTTTTTCTTTGAATAATTGAAAGAGAGATAACTTTTGAATACAAAAAAAAAAAACAACATTTATTTGATTGACTGACTACTGGTTTCTTCTCCGTTGGGGTGTGTTGAAAGCCATTATACGACGGACGCCGGTTACGAGGGGGGACCAGTAATTCGTGCATTGGATGATTAGGAAGAGGCTATACAGTTGGGATTTGGATCTTTTTTTTTCTGGAGAGAAATTAAGTATCGTGCAGAATATCGACAAGAGTTTTTGGTTAAAGTCGACTGGACCCCACCATTTACATGTATTTCTCAAACAATATTACAAATATTGTAACAGAATTGACAACGATAGTTTAAATGTTATCCTGCTCTGTCAAGGGCGAATCGATTAGACCGTTACCACAGTCTAGACAATAGATACGACTCCCGATAAATTGATTATTATTAGGGACCGACCATTAAACCTGAAAAAGGGGGGGGGCTATGTTTTTTTTCCGAAAAAAAAATATTCTGAAGCTGATTTTATGTGAAAAAATATTTTGGCTGCAAAAATGATGAAAAAAAATATTCTAAAGGGGGCTTTCTGCCCTCAAAAATAGTGCTTATTTACCCCAAAAAATATTTTGTTTGTGCTAGTTAAAAACAAATTCTGTCCAGAAAAAAAACACCCCCCCCTTTTCAAGTTAAATGGTCGGTCCCTTATAATAAACTAATAATCAACATGGTTTAGTTAATAATTACTTTCTAGAGTCGCACACATTGTTTCTACTATGAAAATGATCTCATCAATTCACAAAATTTGTTAAAAATAGGTTAAAATCTTTAAGTTTGTTGACAAAAGTTGTTACATTTAACATATTTTATTTATTACAATATATCAAGAATGAGATACTCATGTATACATGCAATAAGATATCGATTACATCATATGCAGGAATCAATTACATGTATATATACTAGTATATGCAAATAAATAAATTAGAAAAAATTACAGACGGAAAGTCTGAAAAACATAATTAATCAACAAGTATTATTTACATGATAATATGACAATATATTTACTTTTGTGTAATGTTCTTTCATAGTGATGCATCTGTTCAAATTACAGCTACTTAATTATGTTCTACCATATGTTATATCATGGAGATAATACCTCCATGGTTCTTCTTCTTCCTGGTAAGGAACCGGATTCGGGAATAGAATGTAAATGGTTCCGCGAAAACTAGGCGTTTGCCGGGCGACACAGCTAGTCCTCAAATACTATTTACAGATAAAATCGTTGTATCATACAGTTAAAACTATGTACAATGAGGTTGTTGTTTATTCCCTTTCAGAGCACGCCTTCAGGGCGGCTCTGAATCCCTCAACTGTGTCGGCCGATGTTGTTGATGTTGGCAATTTATTCCAATCTTTGATGGTCCTTGGGAAGAATGATACGCCTAAAACATCACTGTTGGTCCTTTCCTGATAGAATCGGTGTTCCCCTCTTGTTCTCCGGTCACTCTGTATAAGGTACTCTTGCCTGTTGATGTCCACTAGGCAATGCTAGAGATCTTGTATAGCATACAGAGTCGAGTTTTATTTCCTCCGTTCTTCTAAACTCTCCCACTCAAGTTGTTTGGTCATGTTGGTGACACAGCCAGGTGTACGGTCTGTGTAGTTGTTATGTGCAAATCGTGCTGCTCTTTTTTGCACTTGCTCTAATTTGTTGATCTGTTTTTGAGTTGTGGGGTCCCATACTGCACAGACGTATTCTAATGTTGGTCTCACTATTGTTGTATAGGCTGCCGCTTTTACTGGCTTTGTGCAGTCTCTTAAGTTTCGCCTAATGAAACCGACTGTTCTGTTTCCCTTTCCAACAATATTGTCTATGTGTCTATCCCATGTTAAATCTCCGTTGATGGTTATTCCAAGGTATTTGCTGGCTTCTACGTTGTCTAATGTATGTCCATGGAGTCTGTAACTAGTTGGAATAGGCTTTTTGTTTTTTGGCAATATGCGGATGACAATGCATTTACTAGCGTTGAAACTCATCTGCCATTTTTTTCCCAGTCTTCCAGTGATGTTAAGTATGTCTGAAGTAGGTTACTGTCTTCTTGGCTGTTGATTTTCCTAAAGAGTAAACTGTCATCTGCAAATAGTTTTGTGATCGAAGATTTTGATGTTTCTGGCATGTCATTGATGTAGGTCAGGAATAATAGAGGGCCAAGGACTGTTCCTTGCGGGACACCTGATAGTACTGGTGCTTGTGATGACATCGTTCCCTCTAGAATTACTCGCTGCATTCTGTTTTCAAGAGATGAGCGGATCCAGGCGTTTGTAGTTTTGTTCACTCCATAATATTCGAGTTTGTGAAGCAACCTGTTGTGTGGGACTTTGTCAAAAGCCTTTGCAAAGTCCAGTAGTATGATATCCACTTGAGAGCCTTTGGCTAGTTTAGCAGCAATATCATGGATGGTAACGATAAGCCGTGTTTCGCATGATCTTCGTTTACGAAATCCGTGTTGTGCATCTGTAAGAATGTTGTTTCTCTCAAAGTGGTCCATGATGTTTTATGATGGATTATATGTTCCATGACTTTGCAAGTTATTGATGTGAGGGAAACTGGCCTGTAATTGGAAGCTAAGTGTCTTTCATCTTTCTTGAACAGTGGCACTACATTTGCATCTTTCCAATCTTGTGGGACTTTTCCTGCATCTAACGACTTTTGGAGTGACTTCGGTATTTAGTTATTTGGAAGATGAGTGTCAATATGGGTGCCACTTCCTGTGCTGCTAATTTCAGGACAACTGCTGGAATGGAATCTGGTCCTGTTGCTTTGTGTTGTTTTAGGTTCTTTAACAGTTTAAGTACCCCTTTACGCTTTATTTCGATCTTAATCATCATATTGTATGGGCTTGTTCCTTTGTTGGGAAAATCTTGCAAGTTTTCCTTTGTGAAGACCGATTGGAATTGGTCATTTAGGATTTCGGCTTTACTTTTGTTGTCACTCTGCAGAAATCCCATTCTGTTCTTTAGTGGGGCTACTCCAATCCATTCCTGTCCTTTGCCTTTGATGTACGACCAGAACTTTTTAGAGTTTTCTTTATAATCTGTGCTCACTTGTTCCATGTATTCTTTTGTTGCTTTCCTGATCTCATACTGTGTTTCTTGTTTGAGGCGTTTGTATCTATCTAAGTCTTTCTTCTTCTTTGATTTTCTTGCTTTTTTGTGAGCTTTCTGTTTCTGATTTATTTTCCGTCTGATGTTCGTGTTGATCCAAGGGTTGATATGTCGACTTTGGGTCATTTTTGTTGGTACTCTTTTGTCTAAAGTTGTTTGTATTGCTGTTTTAAAGGTGTTCCACATTGTGTCAATATCCATATTCTTTGATTTCTTGAAATTTGCCCAAAAGTTGATAATGTCTTCCTTAATCTTGTAGATATCTGCATTTTTCCAAAGGTAAATCTTCCTTTCGACTGGTTTTGGTTTAAAAGGTTTGCAGGCCATATCTAATAATACGATGTCATGGTCGCTGTTACCTATGGATGGTAGTGGTTTACAGCGAAGTTTAAAGGCTGGATGCGTTGTTAGCATTAAATCAAGGGTGTTGTCCTTCCTGGTAGGGAAATTTTATATTGTTCTAGGCCATTGTCTTCTATGATGTCTAGTAGAGTTTGGTTGGCTTTCTTTGGATATTGGTTGCCAGTTATGGATTGGTCTATCCAGCTGATATCAGGTAGGTTGAAATCGCCCCCAAGAAATATTATGTCTTTTTGATGTTTCTTTCTTATGGTGTTTATTTCCTCTTTCATGCTTCCTAAATAGTTGTCGTCTGTTTTGTCAGGTGGTCGGTAGAATGAACCAATTAACATTTTTTTCTTTCCCTCTATGCAGATTGTTCCAGTCACCAGTTCGATATGATTGCTTTTTCTGGTGTTACTCAATTGTTGCTTGGTGGCAATTATTACTCCCCCATGTGGGTCATTTGGTCGATCTCTGCGTAAAACATCATATTGGTAGTGATATGGGATGATTTCGCTGTTTTTGATACTTGGATCCAACCATGTTTTTGTTCCAAGTATAATATCTGGGTCTGTCGACTCTATAAGTGTTTCTAGTTGTTTCCCTTTTTCCTTAAGCTTTGAAAGTTAATGTTTAGGATTCTAAGCTGTTTCTTTGTTGTTTGTTAATTTTTCTGCATTTTTGGTGATGATGTCATAAATGGTTGATCTGTACTGTTGAATGATATGTTTGAATCAAAAGATGATGAATTTATACTGGATCTTGATGTTGATGGTATAGAGTCCTAAGCAATACTATCTATCATTTGTGGATTTGTTGATATATTGGTTGAAGTGTTGATGTTATGTCTTTCTGATAAGTTGTATATAATCGTGGATGAGCTATTTGGTTTTGAACATGATGGGCATGTCCATGTTTCATCGCTTTTGCCGAGGTTGCTAAATTCTCTTGTTGACATCCCAATACATAGTCGATGCGTCCACTGGTCACAGTCGTCACATGCAATGGATTCTAATTTACATGCTTTTTGACATATTGTACACGGAAATCTTGGTCGTCTTGGTCCTGGGTTTTGTTCAATGCCACTTAGTATCAATTGTATAAATATTTGTGTACTTCTATCCTTGACCATATATGTTGGTCTAATGGTCCATGATTTTGTCTTGTGCTTGGTATTCATCATCCAGTAGTATGTTTGAATAAATGGTGTTACTTGGTTGATATATTGAGTAGTGAGGAATATGCTTGCTCCTGTCGTAACGTTGCCACTTAAATGGTCTCGGTGTTCGTATATGTATGGTCTAGATAAAGTCACATGTTGTACTGCCATGGAATTTAGTATCCAGGATATTGTTGATATCAGGATCACTGTGTAATGAAACATTCTCATGTCTGTATAAGGTGTGTATGTTGAATCTAGTATTTCAGTAGTAAAACCTGATAAGATTAACTCACCAAAAAATTTTACTACTGATGCCGCTAGTGATGATTGCACGGTGATTCTTACATCAACTGTAGTTGTGACAAAAAATAACGCTTTGTGAGTTAAGTAGCCCTGGTGGAGGTAAGACCTATTTAACAGAATTTTGGTATTCAGATGGGTAATTTGTAGTAAAATCTGATAAGATTTACTCACCTAAAAATTTTACTACTGCTGTCTCTGTCGTTACTGTCTCTTGGTCTTCCCCTGTCTTGGAGTGGGTTTGAATAATGAGTCAATTTCCTCTTGTTGTACTCGTAAGGTAATCTGATCGGTTTCTTGTACGATGTCGTAGCACTCGATATAAGTGTCTAAAAGTAAATACTTGGTAATAGCTAAGCTCAATAGATGTCCTGGGTGGATTCCATCTTTCTTGTTAATCGATATGTTGATGGATTTTCTTGTTTTGCCTCCAGTTCTTTTTCTCCCTCTGAAGTAATATCTGCTTATTTTCAAGGATGTTTTACCAAGTTTGTTGTTCAGGTTGTAGACGATGGTATTAAGCTTCTGTATCTGCTTGGTGACTAAGAAGTCCTCTACTTTGAATGTTTCTGGTGATTTATGGCCTTTGTGTTTGTTCCATTTTTATATTGATAAGATTGGACAGTCTATGATTTTTATTTCTGCCTGCTTATACTTGTTGACAATATGTATGGCCCTTTTGTATTGTTTTTTTATATCGTTAACTGTTTTATTACTGCTGTGTCGTAAATGGATGTATCTGCCCTCCTTCTTGGTAAGGTCGCACGTTCCTGACCAGAGATAAATGATAATAGTGTTGTGTCTTTTGATTGCTTTCACTATTCTTTTTTCAATAAGATTGACTAGGTCTGCGGTTTTGGCGCCTGAAATGCACCAAGATTCTATAGGAAATTCATTTTCACTACAAGAATTCCGTAGAGTGTAGCCTTTACTATCTGAGACTAATATCGGTGTCTTGTATTGGTAACCTTCTGGGTAATTAGGTTGAGTAGCAATGTATTTCTTCAGTTTACTGCTCATTTGTTTACATTTCACCGGAAGTTAATATGTCAGGGGATCCCGCCACTCGTCAAAGTTGTTTCACACAATATGAAAAAAAAATGGACATGTTTATGTGTGATGATGTGTTTACTTCCCTGATTATATCTCTATATGATCTGTAAATGTTGTTGGTCTACAATTTTCTATATATGGTTATATATACATTAACAGTCGAAATGACAGAATACTCATTTACAGTGAGATTCATTGTAGTTTTTTTTCTGTTTTCGAATAAATTAATTTGTCGTTAAGCAACGCAGTATAGTACTGAAGTAACAAACTGGCAATTACAAAAAAAAAGAAAAGAAAAAAAAGAAAGACAAAAAGTCCAGAGACATGGCCAAAAACGTGAACACAGGGAAATAATGACGAAAGACAGTCACATAACACGGAAATAAGATTACAGCACAATCAAAACAAACTCCGGCACAATTAACTCACATAAAACCGAGAGTGACCTCGGGTGCTCCGAAAGGGTTAGCATGTCCTGCTCTGTTAACAGCACTGCTCTTTTAACAGCACTACTTTGTTTACATTATAAGTAATCTTCGCCGCTGTCAATTCCTTTTCCATCTAGTTTGATTTAATTCATCAATAATTGTTTTCGCGATGCATTTAATTAAGCTGATTTGTCTTGCGCCATTTTTTCTTTATGTTCTCGTTTTGGCTGTGCCTGGACCTGGACTTTTGTAGTATTCTACTGCTGTTGTTTTATAACACATTAAATAATTTACAAACGAGAAAAACGGCAATGTAACTCACTGTAGTTGTGTATTCTGCCATTTTAACAGTTGATGTCTTCTTGGCAAAGAAAAACAATCGGTTTAAAGATGAATGTATAAAACCAGCTATAAGAACACAGAAACTTAAATGATTATATATGTAAGCCTCAATAAGCAAAACCAGGCTTTAATAAGCAATGAAGAAATATGGAGTAAATGCACAATATACAAAGCCTCTACAAATACGTGGTAAAACAAAGCAATAGGTTGTTCTTCACCTTGAAGTCACCATGAGGCCTTCAACAATGAGCTTTGCTCATACCTCACGGTCCGTTCTACCGGTTTGATCGGAATTTATTGCTAGATGTCGAGCAACGCTACATTCATGGCTTTATAAACATGGATACGGGATCGTCAACAAACATTAAGTTAACTGGCAAAATGTTCTTAAAATAGCTGTCATCCGTTGCCCGAAAAAAAAGACTAACAAACTGTGGTTTTTAAGTGTTATGATAATAAAGAGCACTCCGCGAGCTTATTTAAGCCTATTTACTAGGCAATAAGCTAACGCATATACACTTTCTAATTGCCTGAAATTTTTAGGCATTAGGCTTATTTGCTGAAATTATTGATGTCTAAGTCTAACTATTTCCTATGCAGTAAAAAATGTTTTGAAGCAAAATAAAGACATTTTTCTTTTCAATAGCTTTTATTTTAATTTAATCTTCGAACAGAGAGGACATAAGACAGTTTTTAGCTAAATCTTTGACATGATATTTATATTTCTGAGTACTTTTCAATTAAATTATTTATGGATTTTTGAATATTAGTAATCTAGTCGTTTTGAATTGAAAGTTGTGTAGATCAAGAAAAACATTTCATGTTGAACGTAGAAACGATATAAAATGGGTAAAACCAGAAACTTGAATTATTCATTCAAGAAATATATCCTGAAACAAATATTGGATTTACTCAAAGGAAATAAGTGCTAAACAAATCGTCTTCTGAATATTATTATTCAATGGAGTTTGATGTTCTCTCTGTTGCTGCGCTCATACGACTCCGGTAGCCGATGGAGATGCATAGAAAAAAAGCCAAGAAGGAAACAGATCATCGCGGTAAAGATAGAATTCTAAGAGGGATGAATGTTAATATTTCACGCAAAAGCATAGATCTCTCTCTCTCTCTCTTTCTCTCTCTGTCTCTCTCTCTTTCTCTCTCTGTCTCTCTCTTATTATTTTTTTTTGTGTACATCGTTGCCTTGAAAAATCACTTTTCAAAGGTTATAAGCTGTGAAATCTCTATCTTCAAGTGAGTTTTACAATAGGATTTAGGTAGACTTGCTAGACTTCTACTTCAATCCGAGCAGAGACTATAGGTTTGTTATGGTCTTTTAAAATCAACCCACTTTTTGTCAGATCAACTTACAAAAGGCTTAATCTAAAAACTAGCTTTATAGGTTGCTAGAATTTCAACTTGATTGACCTATTTAATATCTGCGTTGATCCCCATATCTTACAAATAGTCAGAACGCCTCAGCAGGTACTAGACATATAATATTGATACTGTTCCTGTATTCGTTCGTTTGTCATACATGTACCTACAATGTATATTTTATTAAAATCTTTCTGTTGTGCCTGAGAGTTTCCCGGAAAAGTTTGTGCACAAGTTTTATCATAACATCATATTTAGTTAACATTTCGCGGTTCATTAAGATAAGTGAAGAGTTTGATTTCGATGTCTTAAAACACACGTATGCTTATTCTGTTTTTGTTAATGGACATAGCTTCGTTACGAAGTACGGCGAATTGTAGAATAAGCTGTAATTTTGATTGTAAAAACTTTATTTGCAAAATAAAAAGTTGTATTTCTATTCTTTTAATAGTTATAAAGGTCACCAGGCAATAAGTCTTATGCCTGGCCATTTTATTCAGACAATGGTCTATCTCCTCGTCTTTAATACTAATGCCTGAATCGTTTCAGTAAATATCATTAATGCCTAGTCATTAGCTTGTTTCCTAGGAAACAGGCTTAATGCATAATTAGCTTATTGCCGCCAATATCAATACAAGAAGGGATCTTGGTGGAATCTGTATACTGGGGGTACATAACTTACTTTGTCAGTTGGTAATGGGTCTGGAGCTGGCATGTCAATTAACTGCTAGTAGGCTCTTATGATTTCATGTTTATGTCCGTATATTTAGTTCTTTCAGTTCCATTTTTCACAATTGACTCAGTCCTGTTGCCAACTGAATTTACTGTTGTTAAGATTGTTTTTTGATTTCTCACATTTGCCGTTTGGGGGAAGGTTTGGGCCCAATAAAACTAGTTTAACCCCACCGGAGCAGGTTTGCGCCTGTCCTAAGTCAGGAAATTTATTAAGCCTTTGTGTGTCTTTTCTGTTTATGTATTCTTGTATATGCATGAAATCATTATGCTAAACTCCTCACGGGAAGGGATCTTGGTGGAAGCTGTATACTGAGGGAACATAATTTTATTTGTCGTTTGGTTATGGGTCTGTAGCTGGCATGTCAGTTAATTGCTAGTAGTCTGTTTATGTCCGTATATTTAGTTGTTTCATTTTATTTTTCACAATTGACTCAGTCCTGTTGCTAACTGAATTTTACTGTTGTTACTATTGTTTTTTCATTTATCACATTGGCTAGGGGGAAGGTTTGGGCCCAATAAAACTAGTTTAACCCCGCCGCAGCAGGTTTGCGCCTGTCCTAAGTCAGGAAATTTATTAAGCCTTTGTGTGTATTGTCTTTGTTCTAGTTAGTTTACTTTATGTCTATAGGAGTCTAGGATGATGTTTATTTCGCTGAACTTGATTACTCTTTATTCAGGGGCCGACTCCGACCTACCGTTGGATGTGGGGTTTTCTCACCGTTCATTGAAGATCTTATGGTGGCTTTGAGTTGTTATTACTCCCCTTTGGGTCGTTGTCTCTTTGACACATTCCCCGTATCCCTTCTTTTTTTTCTACAATATATGATATTTTACAGGAAAGTTATAAAAACTCATGACGGAAGATCTGGTAAAACATACAGGCGGATGCCATTGTGGTGCTGTCCAGTTTGAAGTTCTAGCACCTAAAGTGCTTTATGTATATGACTGCAAGTAAGGTTTATTTGTCTCTCTACAGATCTCTATATTTTAATTAGATTTATGTGGATTCGATTCCACAATTGTTAAAGAGTAATTTCCTCAAGCAAGGAAGAACATGATTTCTGTTTCCTTCCTCAAGCTACAAAAGAAGATTAGGCTTGGAGAATGCTTTGTCAGCGGAAGACCCCGACGTGTTGTTTTGATCCATGCTACATTTTAAGTCCGAATTAAAAAAATGTGTGAAATGGTCCTATGATTTAAAGCTTTTACACCAACCTTTAAGAGCCATTCTCTGGAAGAATATTCTCTGCCATATGGTTGGAAAGGTGGGGTCTCAGATTTTGATGAAATTTTGTATATACAGGTCATATGTAATCCTTACAACAAAATAAGTTTTGTTTTTCAATTTTGAGCAGTGGTTGCTATGGTAACCGGTCATGCCCAAATATGGCTTCAAAAATGCTGTCAAAACGGCCAAAACGAATGAAATTTAAGTAAGCTCTAAAAGAAAATACGAATTAACTGGGGTTTTATTACCATATCAGTGATTAGATAATGGGTCAATGTAACCTTTGAAACAAAAAGCAATGAAATGACTTAGGTCTAAATTTGGTTACCATGGCAACAAAAATCACTAAAAACGACAATTTCCGAAAAATGGAAAAATGGCAAATTTTGCCCATTTTTAAGTGCTAATTACAAAAAATTGCGTCTATAGAAATTCATTAAACTTACTGAGCTTCCAGAATAGTATATTATCCTTAAAATATCAAAAATTACAATGGTTATATTCCAAATTTAAAAAAATAAATAATTTTGAAATTTGCTGAGATAATGATTTTCATATTTCTGTCAGAAAACCCAAAAAACCATTCTTACTTGTATTTCAGTCCCTCTTCAGCAGATAGTATTGATATTGAGTTTATTGGTCCATTTTTAAGTGAGAATGCTTAGCACATGCTAAATGACCTTGACATTCCATCTCAAGGTCATGAAACTCAAATTTCAAAGGTCAAATTTGTGTCAAAAACCGCCCGAAATCTGTATTTCGACTTGTATTTCAGCCCATCTTCGGTAGATTGTAATGATGTTGGGCATCTGTTTATTTTAAGAGGAACATGCTTTTTATATCTTGGCCTATGCTATATGATCTTGATATTCCATCTCAAGGTCACAAAACTCAAATTTCCAAGGTCAAATTTGTGTAAAAAACCGCTCGAAATCTGTATTTCGACTGTATTTCAGCCCATCTTTGGTAGATTGTAGTAATGTTGGGTATCTGTTTATTTTAAGACGAACATTCTTTTTATATTTTGGTGTATGCTTTATGACCTTGATATTCCATCTGAAGGTCACGAAATTTTTGTTAAAAAACCGCTTAAAGTCTGTATTTCGACTTGTATTTCAGTCCATCTTCAGTAGATTGAAATGATGTTGGGTATTTTTTTTTATTTTCAGATGAACATGCATTGTATATCTTGGTATATGCTTAATGACCTTGACATTGCATCCCTAGGTCATGAAACTCGAAGTTTCAAGGTTTTGGCCACAAATATTCTCATTCCATACTATTTCCTCGGGATCGATATTGAATATGCCAGGAATAACCTTCTGGTGGTGACATTACGTTAGCAGCCAACAATCATACGGATGTTTGACCTTGAACTCTGAATGCCAAAAGATAATCACCAAGGCCATTATCTATCTATAAGATCAAATATTGCTACAAGATTAATATTCTTGTTTTGAGTTTTTTTCGTTTGGCACATGTACATACTTTAAATATACTCTGGTGTATAATAACACTGTACAGTGGCATTGTTCTGGCCAGCATTTGTTGTTTATAGCCTATCGGAAAGATCAAAAACAGAATCGAATGCTTCAAAAGCTGCCATTTGCTCAACCCAAGTCCAATAGTGACCTTAACAGAAACTTTAACCTTAGTCCTTGCAGCTATATGTTGTGATTGTCCACTAGNTAAGAACCCTTGTAGCAAGCTCTTTTTGGGGTGGTCCGTAGGTGATCGGCTACAAGGCTAAATTCCCCGCCCTTGACGATTTCACCCTACTTTTCCAGTGGCAGTCAGAATTTTCCGTCCCATGCCCCTTTCCATACCCAAAAGTGAATATTTATTAACAAACTTGTTCTCGTCTTGATATAGCTGAAATATTGCTGAGTAGACGTTAAACAATATTCAATCAATCAATCCTCCTACATTTTTGGATTTAGGGGTTTAATTTTGTTGTAGAATTGTTGCATATAGTCTGCAGATGCGCAATAAGCTTTCGGATTTTCGATATTGGTCTTGGTGCAAACAAGATGCCCCATGATGTCAGTTTTTACATATGTGGCATGTGACACAAACTCCCCCTACATTTATGGATTTAGGGATTTTATTTTGTTATAGAATTGTTGCATATAGTCTGTAGATGCGCAGTAAGCTTTCGGATTTTTGATATTTGTCTTGGTGCAAACAAGAGGCCCCATGATGTCAATTTTAACGAAGAACCAAAGATGTGGATTAGACACGTGGCATGTGACGCAAACTCCTACATTTTTGGATTTAGGGATCAAATTTTTATGCAGAATTGTTGCATATAATCTATAGATTCGCAATAAGCTTTTGGAATTTTGGTTCCGGTTCCAACTTTGGTTGAAAAACTTTCCTGAAAATGTCAAAGACACACATTTTTTAAAAAATTTTGGCATATTATCTTATATTCTGACAAGTGTTTGGTAAAAAACAAAATTCTGAAAAATTAGGATTCTGAAAGGCGGCTCCAATTTTGGTAAATTTCCTTACGGTCTCAAAGACCACTTCTTTTTTGGAATTCTATGTAGCAACTGTACTTAAAATGTTTGTGTAGTTTAGGACAAACATTTTCATCAATTGGATTTAAAAAATATTTGATTCCAATTTTGGTAAATTTCCTGAAAGTCTCATATATTCTTGTTTTATGTTTTTTTTTTCGTTTGGCACATGTACATACTTTAAATACACTCTGGTGTATAATAACACTGTACAGTGGCATTGTTCTGATCAGCATTTGTTGTTTATAGCCTTACTGAAAGATCAAAAACAGAATCGAATGTTCAAAAGCTGCCATTGGCTCAACCCAAGTCCAATAGTGACCTTAACAGAAACTTTAATCTTTGTCCTTCCAGCTGAAAATATATGTAAAGGTGGCATAATTCTGGAATTATAGTGGCTACACCGCCCCCCCCCCACCAAGATC